>JBBMRE010000161.1:12500-308067 GCA_037974335.1 Prionace glauca | reverse complement strand
TCACGTGCTCACTGTGTCACTCGGTCCCTGTGTCTCTCTCGGTCCCTCTGTCTCTCTCTCTGTCCCTTTGTCTCTCACTCGGTCCCTGTGTCTCTCACTCGGTCCCTGTGTCTCTGTCTCGGTCCCTGTCACTCTCTCGGTCCCTGTGTCTCACTCGGTCCCTGTGTCTGTCTCGGTCCCTGTGTCTCTCTCAGTCCCTGTGTCTCTCTCTCTGTCCTGGTGTCTCTCTCTCTGTCCCTGTGTCTCTCTCTTGGTCCCTGTGTCTCTCTCGGTCCTGGTATCTCTCTTGGTCCCTGTGTCTCTCTCTCAGTCCATGTGTCTCTCTCTCAGTCCCTGTGTCTCTCTCTCTCGGTCCCTGTGTCTCTCTCTCGGTCCCTGTGTCACTCTCTCTCGGACCCTGTGTCTCTCTCAGTCCCTGTGTCTCTCTCGGTAGCTGTGTCTCTCTCTCGGTCCCTGTGTCTCTCTCTCGGTGCCTGTTTCTCTCTCGGTCCCTGTGTCTCTCCGGTCCTTGTGTCTCTCTCTCGGTCCCTGTATCTCTCTCGGTCCCTGTGTCTCTCTCGGTCCCTCTGTCTCTCTCTCGCTCCCTGTCTTTCTCTCTCGGACGATTGTGTCTCTCTCTCGGTCCCTGTGTCTCACTCGGTCCCTGTGTCTCTCTCTCGGTGCCTGTGTCTCTCTCGGTCCCTGTGTCTCTCCGGTCCATGTGTCTCTCTCTCGGTCCCTGTATCTCTCTCGGTCCCTGTGTCTCTCTCGGTCCCTCTGTCTCTCTCTCGCTCCCTGTCTTTCTCTCTCGGACGATTGTGTCTCTCTCTCGGTCCCTGTGTCTCACTCGGTCCCTGTGTCTCTCACTCGGTCCCTGTCACTCTCTTGGGCCCTGTGTCTCACTCGGTCCCTGTCTCTCTCTCTCAGTTTCAGCGTCTCTGTCGGTCCCTGTGCCTCTCACTCGGTCCCTGTGTCTCTCTCGGTCCCTGTGCCTCTCACTCGGTCCCTGTGTCTCTCTCGGTCCCTGTGTCTCTCTCTCAGTCCCTGTGTCTCTCTCGGTCACTGTCTCTCTGTCGGTCCCTGTGTCTCTCTCGGTCCCTGTGTCTCTCTCTCGGTCCCTGTGTCTCTCTCACTCAGTCCCTGTGTCTCTCTCGGTCCCTGTGTCTCTCTCTCGGTCCCTGTGTCTCTCTCGGTCTCTGTGTCTCTCTCGGTCTCTGTGTCTCACTCGGTCCCTGTGTCTCTCTCGGTCCCTGTGTCTCTCTCGGTCCCTGTGTCTCTCTCGGTCCCTGTGTCTCTCTCTCGCTCCCTGTCTTTCTCTCTCTGTTTCAGTGTCTCTGTCATTCCCTGTGACTCTCTCTGGGTCGGTGTGTCTCACTCGGTCCCTGTGTCTCTCTCTCGGTCCCTGTGTCTCTCTCGGTCCCTGTGTCTCTCTCGGTCTCTGTGTCTCACTCGGTCCCTGTGTCTCTCTCGGTCCCTGTGTCTCTCTCGGTCCCTGTGTCTCTCTCGGTCCCTGTGTCTCTCTCTCGCTCCCTGTCTTTCTCTCTCTGTTTCAGTGTCTCTGTCATTCCCTGTGACTCTCTCTCGGTCGCTGTGTCTCAGTCGGTCACTGTGTCTCTCTCTCTCGGTCCCTGTGACTCTCTCGGTCCCTGTGTCTCTCGCTAAGTCCTTGTGTCTCTCTCGGTCCCGATGTCTCTCTCTCGGTCCCTGTGTCTCTCTCTCGGTCCCTGTGTCTCACTCGGTCCCTGTGTCTCTCTCGGTCCTTGTGTCTCTCTCTCGGTCCTTGTGTCTCTCTCTCGGTCCCTGTGTCTCTCTCTCTCAGTCCCTGTGTCTCACTCGGTCCCTGTGTCTCTCTCGGTCCTTGTGTCTCTCTCTCTTGGTCCCTGTGTCTCTCTCTCAGTCCCTGTTTCTCTCTCTCAGTCCCTGTGTCTATCTCTCTCGGTCCTTGGGTCTCTCTCTCTCGGACCCTTTGTCTCTCTCAGTCCCTGTGTCTCTCTCGATCCCTGTATCTCTCTCTCGGTCCCTGTGTCTCTCTCTCGGTCCCTGTGTCTTTCTCGGTCCCGGTGACTCGCTCAGACCCTGCGTCTCTCTCTCGGTCCCTGTGTCTCTCTCGGTCGCTGTGTCTCACTCGGTCCCTGTGTCTCTCTCGGTCTCTGTGTCTCCCTCAAACCCCTGAGTCTCTCTCAGTCCCTGTGTCTCTCTCGGTCCCTGTATCTCTCTCTCGGTCCCTGTGTCTCTCTCTCGGTCCCTGTGTCTCTCTCGGTCCCTGTGTCTCTCTCGGACCTGGTGTCTCTCTTGGTCCCTGTGTCTCTCTCTCAGTCCCTGTGTCTCTCTCTCAGTCCCTGTGTCTATCTCTCTCGGTCCTTGGGTCTCTCTCTCTCGGACCCTGTGTCTCTCTCAGTCCCTGTGTCTCTCTCGATCCCTGTATCTCTCTCTCGGTCCATGTGTCTCTCTCTCGGTCCCTGTGTCTCTCTCGGTCCCTGTAACTCGCTCAGAGCCTGCGTCTCTCTCTCGGTCCCTGTGTCTCTCTCGGTCCCTGTGTCTCTCTCTCGGTCCCTGTGTCTCTCTCGGTCCCTGTGTCTCTCTCTCGTTCCCTGTGTCTCTCTCGGGCGCTGTGTCTCACTCGGTCCCTGTGTCTCTCTCGGTCTCTGTGTCTCCCTCTCACCCCTGTGTCTCTCTCAGTCCCTGTGTCTCTCTCGGTCCCTGTATCTCTCTCTCGGTCCCTGTGTCTCTCTCTCGGTCCCTGTGTCTCTCTCGGTCCCTGTGACTCGCTCAGACCCTGCGTCTCTCTCTCGGTCCCTGTGTCTCTCTCGGTCCCTGTGTCTCTCTCTCGGTCCCTGTGTCTCTCTCAGTCCCTGTGTCTCTCTCTCGGTCCCTGTGTCTCTCTCTCGGTCCCTGTGTCTCTCTCGGTCCCTGTGTCTCTCTCAGTCTCTGTGTCTCACTCGGTCCCTGTGTCTCTCTCGGTCCTTGTGTCTCTCTCTCGGTCCCTGTGTCTCTCTCTCTCAGTCCCTGTGTCTCTCTCGGTCACTGTCTCTCTCTCGGTCCCTGTGTCTCTCTCGGTCTCTGTGTCTCACTCGGTCCCTGTGTCTCTCTCGGTCCCTGTGTCTCTCTCGGTCCCTGTGTCTCTCTCGGTCCCTGTGTCTCTCTCTCGCTCCCTGTGTCTCTCTCGGACGATTGTGTCTCTCACTCTCCCTGTCTCTCTCTCTTTGTCCCTGTGTCTCAGTCGCTCCCTGTCTCTCTCTCTCAGTTTCAGAGTCTCTGTCATTCCCTGTGACTCTCTCTGGGTCCCTGTGTCTCACTCGGTCCCTCTCACTCTCTCAGTCCCTGTGTCTCACTCGGTCCCTGTGTCTCTCTCTCTCGGTCCCTGTGACTCCCTCGGTCCCGATGTCTCTCTCTCGGTCCCTGTGTCTCTCTCTCAGTCCCTGTGTCTCACTCGGTCCCTGTGTCTCTCTCGGTCCCTGTGTCTCTCTCGGTCCTTGTGTCTCTCTCTCGGTCCTTGTGTCTCTCTCTCGGTCCCTGTGTCTCTCTCTCGGTCCCTGTGTCTCTCTCGGTCCTGGTGTCTCTCTTGGTCCCTGTGTCTCTCTCTCAGTCCCTGTGTCTCTCTCTCAGTCAATGTGTCTCTCTCGGTCACTGTCTCTCTCTCGGTCCCTGTGTCTCTCTTGGTCTCTGTGTCTCACTCGGTCCCTGTGTCTCTCTCGGTCCCTGTGTCTCTCTCGGTCCCTGTGTCTCTCTCTCGCTCCCTGTCTTTCTCTCTCGGACGATTGTGTCTCTCACTCTCCCTGTCTCTCTCTCTCTGTCCCTGTGTCTCAGTCGCTCCCTGTCTCTCTCTCTCAGTTTCAGAGTCTCTGTCATTCCCTGTGACTCTCTCTGGGTCTCTGTGTCTCACTCGGTCCCTGTGTCTCTCTCGGACCTGGTGTCTCTCTTGGTCCCTGTGTCTCTCTCTCAGTCCCTGTGTCTCTCTCTCAGTCCCTGTGTCTATCTCTCTCGGTCCTTGGGTCTCTCTCTCTCGGACCCTGTGTCTCTCTCAGTCCCTGTGTCTCTCTCGATCCCTGTATCTCTCTCTCGGTCCATGTGTCTCTCTCTCGGTCCCTGTGTCTCTCTCGGTCCCTGTAACTCGCTCAGAGCCTGCGTCTCTCTCTCGGTCCCTGTGTCTCTCTCGGTCCCTGTGTCTCTCTCTCGGTCCCTGTGTCTCTCTCGGTCCCTGTGTCTCTCTCTCGTTCCCTGTGTCTCTCTCGGGCGCTGTGTCTCACTCGGTCCCTGTGTCTCTCTCGGTCTCTGTGTCTCCCTCTCACCCCTGTGTCTCTCTCAGTCCCTGTGTCTCTCTCGGTCCCTGTATCTCTCTCTCGGTCCCTGTGTCTCTCTCTCGGTCCCTGTGTCTCTCTCGGTCCCTGTGACTCGCTCAGACCCTGCGTCTCTCTCTCGGTCCCTGTGTCTCTCTCGGTCCCTGTGTCTCTCTCTCGGTCCCTGTGTCTCTCTCAGTCCCTGTGTCTCTCTCTCGGTCCCTGTGTCTCTCTCTCGGTCCCTGTGTCTCTCTCGGTCCCTGTGTCTCTCTCAGTCTCTGTGTCTCACTCGGTCCCTGTGTCTCTCTCGGTCCTTGTGTCTCTCTCTCGGTCCCTGTGTCTCTCTCTCTCAGTCCCTGTGTCTCTCTCGGTCACTGTCTCTCTCTCGGTCCCTGTGTCTCTCTCGGTCTCTGTGTCTCACTCGGTCCCTGTGTCTCTCTCGGTCCCTGTGTCTCTCTCGGTCCCTGTGTCTCTCTCGGTCCCTGTGTCTCTCTCTCGCTCCCTGTGTCTCTCTCGGACGATTGTGTCTCTCACTCTCCCTGTCTCTCTCTCTTTGTCCCTGTGTCTCAGTCGCTCCCTGTCTCTCTCTCTCAGTTTCAGAGTCTCTGTCATTCCCTGTGACTCTCTCTGGGTCCCTGTGTCTCACTCGGTCCCTCTCACTCTCTCAGTCCCTGTGTCTCACTCGGTCCCTGTGTCTCTCTCTCTCGGTCCCTGTGACTCCCTCGGTCCCGATGTCTCTCTCTCGGTCCCTGTGTCTCTCTCTCGGTCCCTGTGTCTCACTCGGTCCCTGTGTCTCTCTCGGTCCCTGTGTCTCTCTCGGTCCTTGTGTCTCTCTCTCGGTCCTTGTGTCTCTCTCTCGGTCCCTGTGTCTCTCTCTCGGTCCCTGTGTCTCTCTCGGTCCTGGTGTCTCTCTTGGTCCCTGTGTCTCTCTCTCAGTCCCTGTGTCTCTCTCTCAGTCAATGTGTCTCTCTCGGTCACTGTCTCTCTCTCGGTCCCTGTGTCTCTCTTGGTCTCTGTGTCTCACTCGGTCCCTGTGTCTCTCTCGGTCCCTGTGTCTCTCTCGGTCCCTGTGTCTCTCTCTCGCTCCCTGTCTTTCTCTCTCGGACGATTGTGTCTCTCACTCTCCCTGTCTCTCTCTCTCTGTCCCTGTGTCTCAGTCGCTCCCTGTCTCTCTCTCTCAGTTTCAGAGTCTCTGTCATTCCCTGTGACTCTCTCTGGGTCTCTGTGTCTCACTCGGTCCCTGTGTCTCTCTCGGTCCCTGTGTCTCTCTCGGTCCCTGTGTCTCTCTCTCGCTCCCTGTCTTTCTCTCTCGGACGATTGTGTCTCTCACTCTCCCTGTCTCTCTCTCTCTGTCCCTGTGTCTCAGTCGCTCCCTGTCTCTCTCTCTCAGTTTCAGAGTCTCTGTCATTCCCTGTGACTCTCTCTCGGTCCCTGTGTCTCACTAGGTCCCTGTGTCTCTCACTCGGTCCCTGTCACTCTCTCGGTCCCTGTGTCTCACTCGGTCCCTGTGTCTCTCTCTCTCGGTCACTGTGTTTCTCTCGGTCCCTCTGTCTCTCTCTCTGTCCATTTGTCTCTCACTCGGTCCCTGTGTCTCTCACTCGGTGCGTGTCTCTGTCTCGGCCCCTGTCACTCTCTCGGTCCCTGTGTCTCTCTCGGTCCCTGTGTCTCTCTCAGTCCCTGTGTCTCTCTCTCTCTGTCCTGGTGTCTCTCTCTCGGTCCCTGTGTCTCTCTCTTGGTCCCTGTGTCTCTCTCGGTCCTGGTGTCTCTCTTGGTCCCTGTGTCTCTCTCTCAGTCCCTGTGTGTCTCTCTCAGTCCCTGTGTCTCTCTCTTCGTCCCTGTGTCTCTCTCTCTCTCGGACCCTGTGTCTCTCTCAGTCCCTGTGTCTCTCTCGGTCGCTGTGTCTCTCTCTCAGTCCCTATGACTCGCTCAGTCCCTGTGTCTCTCACTCGGTCCCTGTGTCTCTCACTCGGTCCCTGTGTTTCTCTCTCGGTCCCTGTGTCTCTCTCTCTCTGTCCCTGTGTCTCACTCGGTCCCGGTGTCTCTCTCTCAGTCCCTGTGTCTCTCTCGGTCACTGTCTCTCTGTCGGTCCCTGTGTCTCTCTCGGTCCCTGTGTCTCTCTCAGTCTCTGTGTCTCACTCGGTCCCTGTGTCTCTCTCGGTCCTTGTGTCTCTCTCTCGGTCCCTGTGTCTCTCTCTCTCAGTCCCTGTGTCTCTCTCGGTCACTGTCTCTCTCTCGGTCCCTGTGTCTCTCTCGGTCTCTGTGTCTCACTCGGTCCCTGTGTCTCTCTCGGTCCCTGTGTCTCTCTCGGTCCCTGTGTCTCTCTCGGTCCCTGTGTCTCTCTCTCGCTCCCTGTCTTTCTCTCTCGGACGATTGTGTCTCTCACTCTCCCTGTCTCTCTCTCTTTGTCCCTGTGTCTCAGTCGCTCCCTGTCTCTCTCTCTCAGTTTCAGAGTCTCTGTCATTCCCTGTGACTCTCTCTGGGTCCCTGTGTCTCACTCGGTCCCTCTCACTCTCTCAGTCCCTGTGTCTCACTCGGTCCCTGTGTCTCTCTCTCTCGGTCCCTGTGACTCTCTCGGTCCCGATGTCTCTCTCTCAGTCCCTGTGTCTCTCTCTCGGTCCCTGTGTCTCACTCGGTCCCTGTGTCTCTCTCGGTCCCTGTGTCTCTCTCGGTCCTTGTGTCTCTCTCTCGGTCCTTGTGTCTCTCTCTCGGTCCCTGTGTCTCTCTCTCGGTCCCTGTGTCTCTCTCGGTCCTGGTGTCTCTCTTGGTCCCTGTGTCTCTCTCTCAGTCCCTGTGTCTCTCTCTCTCAGTCCCTGTGTCTCTCTCGGTCACTGTCTCTCTCTCGGTCCCTGTGTCTCTCTCGGTCTCTGTGTCTCACTCGGTCCCTGTGTCTCTCTCGGTCCCTGTGTCTCTCTCGGTCCCTGTGTCTCTCTCGGTCCCTGTGTCTCTCTCTCGCTCCCTGTCTTTCTCTCTCGGACGATTGTGTCTCTCACTCTCCCTGTCTCTCTCTCTTTGTCCCTGTGTCTCAGTCGCTCCCTGTCTCTCTCTCTCAGTTTCAGAGTCTCTGTCATTCCCTGTGACTCTCTCTGGGTCCCTGTGTCTCACTCGGTCCCTCTCACTCTCTCAGTCCCTGTGTCTCACTCGGTCCCTGTGTCTCTCTCTCTCGGTCCCTGTGACTCTCTCGGTCCCGATGTCTCTCTCTCAGTCCCTGTGTCTCTCTCTCGGTCCCTGTGTCTCACTCGGTCCCTGTGTCTCTCTCGGTCCCTGTGTCTCTCTCGGTCCTTGTGTCTCTCTCTCGGTCCTTGTGTCTCTCTCTCGGTCCCTGTGTCTCTCTCTCGGTCCCTGTGTCTCTCTCGGTCCTGGTGTCTCTCTTGGTCCCTGTGTCTCTCTCTCAGTCCCTGTGTCTCTCTCTCAGTCAATGTGCCTCTCTCTCTCGGTCCTTGTTCTCTCTCTCTCGGACCCTGTGTCTCTCTCGGTCCCTGTGTCTCTCTCGGTCCCTGTATCTCTCTCTCGGTCCCTGTGTCTCACTCTCGGTCCCTGTGTCTCTCTCGGTCCCTGTGTCTCTCTCGGTCGCTGTGTCTCACTCGGTCCCTGTGTCTCTCTCGGTCCCTGTGTCTCTCTCGGTCCCTGTGTCTCTCTCAGTCGCTGTGTCTCACTCGGTCCCTGTGTCTCTCTCGGTCCCTGTGTCTCTCTCGGTCCCTGTGTCTCACTCGGTCCCTGTGTCTCTATCGGTCCCTGTGTCTCTCTGTCGGTCCCTGTGTCTCTCTCTCGGTCACTGTCTCTCTCTCTCGGTCCCTGTGTCTCACTCGGTCCCTGTGTCTCTCTCGGTCCCTCTGTCTCTCTCTCTGTCCCTTTGTCTCTCACTCGGTCCCTGTGTCTCTCACTCGGTCCCTGTGTCTCTGTCTCGGTCCCTGTCACTCTCTCGGTCCCTGTGTCTCACTCGGTCCCTGTGTCTGTCTCGGTCCCTGTGTCTCTCTCAGTCCCTGTGTCTCTCTCTCTGTCCTGGTGTCTCTCTCTCTGTCCCTGTGTCTCTCTCTTGGTCCCTGTGTCTCTCTCGGTCCTGGTGTCTCTCTTGGTCACTGTGTCTCTCTCTCAGTCCATGTGTCTCTCTCTCAGTCCCTGTGTCTCTCTCTCTCGGTCCCTGTGTCTCTCTCTCGGTCCCTGTGTCACTCTCTCTCGGACCCTGTGTCTCTCTCAGTCCCTGTGTCTCTCTCGGTAGCTGTGTCTCTCTCTCGGTCCCTGTGTCTCTCTCTCGGTGCCTGTTTCTCTCTCGGTCCCTGTGTCTCTCCGGTCCTTGTGTCTCTCTCTCGGTCCCTGTATCTCTCTCGGTCCCTGTGTCTCTCTCGGTCCCTCTGTCTCTCTCTCGCTCCCTGTCTTTCTCTCTCGGACGATTGTGTCTCTCTCTCGGTCCCTGTGTCTCACTCGGTCCCTGTGTCTCTCTCTCGGTGCCTGTGTCTCTCTCGGTCCCTGTGTCTCTCAGGTCCTTGTGTCTCTCTCTCGGTCCCTGTATCTCTCTCGGTCCCTGTGTCTCTCTCGGTCCCTCTGTCTCTCTCTCGCTCCCTGTCTTTCTCTCTCGGACGATTGTGTCTCTCTCTCGGTCCCTGTGTCTCACTCGGTCCCTGTGTCTCTCACTCGGTCCCTGTCACTCTCTTGGGCCCTGTGTCTCACTCGGTCCCTGTCTCTCTCTCTCAGTTTCAGCGTCTCTGTCGGTCCCTGTGCCTCTCACTCGGTCCCTGTGTCTCTCTCGGTCCCTGTGCCTCTCACTCGGTCCCTGTGTCTCTCTCGGTCCCTGTGTCTCTCTCTCAGTCCCTGTGTCTCTCTCGGTCACTGTCTCTCTGTCGGTCCCTGTGTCTCTCTCGGTCCCTGTGTCTCTCTCTCGGTCCCTGTGTCTCTCTCACTCAGTCCCTGTGTCTCTCTCGGTCCCTGTGTCTCTCTCTCGGTCCCTGTGTCTCTCTCGGTCTCTGTGTCTCTCTCGGTCTCTGTGTCTCACTCGGTCCCTGTGTCTCTCTCGGTCCCTGTGTCTCTCTCGGTCCCTGTGTCTCTCTCGGTCCCTGTGTCTCTCTCTCGCTCCCTGTCTTTCTCTCTCTGTTTCAGTGTCTCTGTCATTCCCTGTGACTCTCTCTGGGTCGGTGTGTCTCACTCGGTCCCTGTGTCTCTCTCTCGGTCCCTGTGTCTCTCTCGGTCCCTGTGTCTCTCTCGGTCTCTGTGTCTCACTCGGTCCCTGTGTCTCTCTCGGTCCCTGTGTCTCTCTCGGTCCCTGTGTCTCTCTCGGTCCCTGTGTCTCTCTCTCGCTCCCTGTCATTCTCTCTCTGTTTCAGTGTCTCTGTCATTCCCTGTGACTCTCTCTCGGTCGCTGTGTCTCAGTCGGTCACTGTGTCTCTCTCTCTCGGTCCCTGTGACTCTCTCGGTCCCTGTGTCTCTCGCTAAGTCCTTGTGTCTCTCTCGGTCACGATGTCTCTCTCTCGGTCCCTGTGTCTCTCTCTCGGTCCCTGTGTCTCACTCGGTCCCTGTGTCTCTCTCGGTCCTTGTGTCTCTCTCTCGGTCCTTGTGTCTCTCTCTCGGTCCCTGTGTCTCTCTCTCTCAGTCCCTGTGTCTCACTCGGTCCCTGTGTCTCTCTCGGTCCTTGTGTCTCTCTCTCTTGGTCCCTGTGTCTCTCTCTCAGTCCCTGTGTCTCTCTCTCAGTCCCTGTGTCTATCTCTCTCGGTCCTTGGGTCTCTCTCTCTCGGACCCTGTGTCTCTCTCAGTCCCTGTGTCTCTCTCGATCCCTGTATCTCTCTCTCGGTCCCTGTGTCTCTCTCTCGGTCCCTGTGTCTTTCTCGGTCCCTGTGACTCGCTCAGACCCTGCGTCTCTCTCTCGGTCCCTGTGTCTCTCTCGGTCCCTGTGTCTCTTTCTCCGTCCCTGTGTCTCTCTCGGTCCCTGTGTGTCTCTCTCGGTCCCTGTGTCTCTCTCGGTCGCTGTGTCTCACTCGGTCCCTGTGTCTCTCTCGGTCTCTGTGTCTCCCTCAAACCCCTGAGTCTCTCTCAGTCCCTGTGTCTCTCTCGGTCCCTGTATCTCTCTCTCGGTCCCTGTGTCTCTCTCTCGGTCCCTGTGTCTCTCTCGGTCCCTGTGTCTCTCTCGGACCTGGTGTCTCTCTTGGTCCCTGTGTCTCTCTCTCAGTCCCTGTGTCTCTCTCTCAGTCCCTGTGTCTATCTCTCTCGGTCCTTGGGTCTCTCTCTCTCGGACCCTGTGTCTCTCTCAGTCCCTGTGTCTCTCTCGATCCCTGTATCTCTCTCTCGGTCCCTGTGTCTCTCTCTCGGTCCCTGTGTCTCTCTCGGTCCCTGTAACTCGCTCAGACCCTGCGTCTCTCTCTCGGTCCCTGAGTCTCTCTCGGTCCCTGTGTCTCTCTCTCGGTCCCTGTGTCTCTCTCGGTCCCTGTGTCTCTCTCTCGTTCCCTGTGTCTCTCTCGGGCGCTGTGTCTCACTCGGTCCCTGTGTCTCTCTCGGTCTCTGTGTCTCCCTCTCACCCCTGTGTCTCTCTCAGTCCCTGTGTCTCTCTCGGTCCCTGTATCTCTCTCTCGGTCCCTGTGTCTCTCTCTCGGTCCCTGTGTCTCTCTCGGTCCCTGTGACTCGCTCAGACCCTGCGTCTCTCTCTCGGTCCCTGTGTCTCTCTCGGTCCCTGTGTCTCTCTCTCGGTCCCTGTGTCTCTCTCAGTCCCTGTGTCTCTCTCTCGGTCCCTGTGTCTCTCTCTCGGTCCCTGTGTCTCTCTCGGTCCCTGTGTCTCTCTCAGTCTCTGTGTCTCACTCGGTCCCTGTGTCTCTCTCGGTCCTTGTGTCTCTCTCTCGGTCCCTGTGTCTCTCTCTCTCAGTCCCTGTGTCTCTCTCGGTCACTGTCTCTCTCTCGGTCCCTGTGTCTCTCTCGGTCTCTGTGTCTCACTCGGTCCCTGTGTCTCTCTCGGTCCCTGTGTCTCTCTCGGTCCCTGTGTCTCTCTCGGTCCCTGTGTCTCTCTCTCGCTCCCTGTGTCTCTCTCGGACGATTGTGTCTCTCACTCTCCCTGTCTCTCTCTCTTTGTCCCTGTGTCTCAGTCGCTCCCTGTCTCTCTCTCTCAGTTTCAGAGTCTCTGTCATTCCCTGTGACTCTCTCTGGGTCCCTGTGTCTCACTCGGTCCCTCTCACTCTCTCAGTCCCTGTGTCTCACTCGGTCCCTGTGTCTCTCTCTCTCGGTCCCTGTGACTCCCTCGGTCCCGATGTCTCTCTCTCGGTCCCTGTGTCTCTCTCTCGGTCCCTGTGTCTCACTCGGTCCCTGTGTCTCTCTCGGTCCCTGTGTCTCTCTCGGTCCTTGTGTCTCTCTCTCGGTCCTTGTGTCTCTCTCTCGGTCCCTGTGTCTCTCTCTCGGTCCCTGTGTCTCTCTCGGTCCTGGTGTCTCTCTTGGTCCCTGTGTCTCTCTCTCAGTCCCTGTGTCTCTCTCTCAGTCAATGTGCCTCTCTCTCTCGGTCCTTGTTCTCTCTCTCTCGGACCCTGTGTCTCTCTCAGTCCCTGTGTCTCTCTCGGTCCCTGTATCTCTCTCTCGGTCCCTGTGTCTCTCTCTCGGTCCCTGTGTCTCTCTCGGTCCCTGTGTCTCTCTCGGTCGCTGTGTCTCACTCGGTCCCTGTGTCTCTCTCGGTCCCTGTGTCTCTCTCGGTCCCTGTGTCTCTCTCGGTCGCTGTGTCTCACTCGGTCCCTGTGTCTCTCTCGGTCCCTGTGTCTCTCTCGGTCCCTGTGTCTCACTCGGTCCCTGTGTCTCTATCGGTCCCTGTGTCTCTCTGTCGGTCCCTGTGTCTCTCTCTCGGTCAATGTCTCTCTCTCTCGGTCCCTGTGTCTCACTCGGTCCCTGTGTCTCTCTCGGTCCCTCTGTCTCTCTCTCTGTCCCTTTGTCTCTCACTCGGTCCCTGTGTCTCTCACTCGGTCCCTGTGTCTCTGTCTCGGTCCCTGTCACTCTCTCGGTCCCTGTGTCTCACTCGGTCCCTGTGCCTGTCTCGGTCCCTTTGTCTCTCTCAGTCCCTGTGTCTCTCTCTCTGTCCTGGTGTCTCTCTCTCGGTCCCTGTGTCTCTCTCTTGGTCCCTGTGTCTCTCTCGGTCCTGGTGTCTCTCTTGGTCCCTGTGTCTCTCTCTCAGTCCATGTGTCTCTCTCTCAGTCCCTGTGTCTCTCTCTCTCGGTCCCTGTGTCTCTCTCCCGGTCCCTGTGTCTCTCTCCCTCGGACCCTGTGTCTCTCTCAGTCCCTGTGTCTCTCTCGGTCGCTGTGTCTCTCTCTCGTTGCCTGTGTCTCTCTCGGTCCCTGTGTCTCTCCGGTCCTTGTGTCTCTCTCTCGGTCCCTGTATCTCTCTCGGTCCCTGTGTCTCTCTCGGTCCCTCTGTCTCTCTCTCGCTCCCTGTCTTTCTCTCTCGGACGATTGTGTCTCTCTCTCGGTCCCTGTGTCTCACTCGGTCCCTGTGTCTCTCTCTCGGTGCCTGTGTCTCTCTCGGTCCCTGTGTCTCTCCGGTCCTTGTGTCTCTCTCTCGGTCCCTGTATCTCTCTCGGTCCCTGTGTCTCTCTCGGTCCCTCTGTCTCTCTCTCGCTCCCTGTCTTTCTCTCTCGGACGATTGTGTCTCTCTCTCGGTCCCTGTGTCTCACTCGGTCCCTGTGTCTCTCACTCGGTCCCTGTCACTCTCTTGGGCCCTGTGTCTCACTCGGTCCCTGTCTCTCTCTCTCAGTTTCAGCGTCTCTGTCGGTCCCTGTGCCTCTCACTCGGTCCCTGTGTCTCTCTCGGTCCCTGTGCCTCTCACTCGGTCCCTGTGTCTCTCTCGGTCCCTGTGTCTCTCTCTCAGTCCCTGTGTCTCTCTCGGTCACTGTCTCTCTGTCGGTCCCTGTGTCTCTCTCGGTCCCTGTGTCTCTCTCTCGGTCCCTGTGTCTCTCTCACTCAGTCCCTGTGTCTCTCTCTCGGTCCCTGTGTCTCTCTCTCGGTCCCTGTGTCTCTCTCGGTCTCTGTGTCTCTCTCGGTCTCTGTGTCTCACTCGGTCCCTGTGTCTCTCTCGGTCCCTGTGTCTCTCTCGGTCCCTTTGTCTCTCTCTCGCTCCCTGTCTCTCTCTCTCTGTTTCAGTGTCTCTGTCATTCCCTGTGACTCTCTCTGGGTCGGTGTGTCTCACTCGGTCCCTGTGTCTCTCTCTCGGTCCCTGTGTCTCTCTCGGTCCCTGTGTCTCTCTCGGTCTCTGTGTCTCACTCGGTCCCTGTGTCTCTCTCGGTCCCTGTGTCTCTCTCGGTCCCTGTGTCTCTCTCGGTCCCTGTGTCTCTCTCTCGCTCCCTGTCTTTCTCTCTCTGTTTCAGTGTCTCTGTCATTCCCTGTGACTCTCTCTCGGTCGCTGTGTCTCACTCGGTCACTGTGTCTCTCTCTCTCGGTCCCTGTGACTCTCTCGGTCCCTGTGTCTCTCGCTAAGTCCTTGTGTCTCTCTCGGTCCCGATGTCTCTCTCTCGGTCCCTGTGTCTCTCTCTCGGTCCCTGTGTCTCACTCGGTCCCTGTGTCTCTCTCGGTCCTTGTGTCTCTCTCTCGGTCCTTGTGTCTCTCTCTCGGTCCCTGTGTCTCTCTCTCAGTCCCTGTGTCTCACTCGGTCCCTGTGTCTCTCTCGGTCCTTGTGTCTCTCTCTCTTGGTCCCTGTGTCTCTCTCTCAGTCCCTGTGTCTCTCTCTCAGTCCCTGTGTCTATCTCTCTCGGTCCCTGTGTCTCACTCGGTCCCTGTGTCTCTCTCGGTCCTTGTGTCTCTCTCTCGGTCCCTGTGTCTCTCTCGGTCGCTGTGTCTCACTCGGTCCCTGTGTCTCTCTCGGTCTCTGTGTCTCCCTCAAACCCCTGAGTCTCTCTCAGTCCCTGTGTCTCTCTCGGTCCCTGTATCTCTCTCTCGGTCCCTGTGTCTCTCTCTCGGTCCCTGTATCTCTCTCGGTCCCTGTGTCTCTCTCGGTCCTGGTGTCTCTCTTGGTCCCTGTGTCTCTCTCTCAGTCCCTGTGTCTCTCCCTCAGTCCCTGTGTCTATCTCTCTCGGTCCTTGGGTCTCTCTCTCTCGGACCCTGTGTCTCTCTCAGTCCCTGTGTCTCTCTCGATCCCTGTATCTCTCTCTCGGTCCCTGTGTCTCTCTCGGTCCCTGTAACTCGCTCAGACCCTGCGTCTCTCTCTCGGTCCCTGTGTCTCTCTCGGTCCCTGTGTCTCTCTCTCGGTCCCTGTGTCTCTCGCTCGGTCCCTGTCACTCTCTCGGTCCCTGTGTCTCACTCGGTCCCTGTGTCTCTCTCTCTCGGTCACTGTGTTTCTCTCGGTCCCTCTGTCTCTCTCTCTGTCCATTTGTCTCTCACTCGGTCCCTGTGTCTCTCACTCGGTGCGTGTCTCTGTCTCGGCCCCTGTCACTCTCTCGGTCCCTGTGTCTCTCTCGGTCCCTGTGTCTCTCTCAGTCCCTGTGTCTCTCTCTCTCTGTCCTGGTGTCTCTCTCTCGGTCCCTGTGTCTCTCTCTTGGTCCCTGTGTCTCTCTCGGTCCTGGTGTCTCTCTTGGTCCCTGTGTCTCTCTCTCAGTCCCTGTGTGTCTCTCTCAGTCCCTGTGTCTCTCTCTTCGTCCCTGTGTCTCTCTCTCTCTCGGACCCTGTGTCTCTCTCAGTCCCTGTGTCTCTCTCGGTCGCTGTGTCTCTCTCTCAGTCCCTATGACTCGCTCAGTCCCTGTGTCTCTCACTCGGTCCCTGTGTCTCTCACTCGGTCCCTGTGTTTCTCTCTCGGTCCCTGTGTCTCTCTCTCTCTGTCCCTGTGTCTCACTCGGTCCCGGTGTCTCTCTCTCAGTCCCTGTGTCTCTCTCGGTCACTGTCTCTCTGTCGGTCCCTGTGTCTCTCTCGGTCCCTGTGTCTCTCTCAGTCTCTGTGTCTCACTCGGTCCCTGTGTCTCTCTCGGTCCTTGTGTCTCTCTCTCGGTCCCTGTGTCTCTCACTCTCAGTCCCTGTGTCTCTCTCGGTCACTGTCTCTCTCTCGGTCCCTGTGTCTCTCTCGGTCTCTGTGTCTCACTCGGTCCCTGTGTCTCTCTCGGTCCCTGTGTCTCTCTCGGTCCCTGTGTCTCTCTCTCGCTCCCTGTCTTTCTCTCTCGGACGATTGTGTCTCTCACTCTCCCTGTCTCTCTCTCTTTGTCCCTGTGTCTCAGTCGCTCCCTGTCTCTCTCTCTCAGTTTCAGAGTCTCTGTCATTCCCTGTGACTCTCTCTGGGTCCCTGTGTCTCACTCGGTCCCTCTCACTCTCTCAGTCCCTGTGTCTCACTCGGTCCCTGTGTCTCTCTCTCTCGGTCCCTGTGACTCTCTCGGTCCCGATGTCTCTCTCTCGGTCCCTGTGTCTCTCTCTCGGTCCCTGTGTCTCACTCGGTCCCTGTGTCTCTCTCGGTCCCTGTGTCTCTCTCGGTCCTTGTGTCTCTCTCTCGGTCCTTGTGTCTCTCTCTCGGTCCCTGTGTCTCTCTCTCGGTCCCTGTGTCTCTCTCGGTCCTGGTGTCTCTCTTGGTCCCTGTGTCTCTCTCTCAGTCCCTGTGTCTCTCTCTCAGTCAATGTGCCTCTCTCTCTCGGTCCTTGTTCTCTCTCTCTCGGACCCTGTGTCTCTCTCAGTCCCTGTATCTCTCTCGGTCCCTGTATCTCTCTCTCGGTCCCTGTGTCTCTCTCTCGGTCCCTGTGTCTCTCTCGGTCCCTGTGTCTCTCTCGGTCGCTGTGTCTCACTCGGTCCCTGTGTCTCTCTCGGTCCCTGTGTCTCTCTCGGTCCCTGTGTCTCTCTCAGTCGCTGTGTCTCACTCGGTCCCTGTGTCTCTCTCGGTCCCTGTGTCTCTCTCGGTCCCTGTGTCTCACTCGGTCCCTGTGTCTCTATCGGTCCCTGTGTCTCTCTGTCGGTCCCTGTGTCTCTCTCTCGGTCACTGTCTCTCTCTCTCGGTCCCTGTGTCTCACTCGGTCTCTGTGTCTCTCTCGGTCCCTCTGTCTCTCTCTCTGTCCCTTTGTCTCTCACTCGCTCCCTGTGTCTCTCAATCGGTCCCTGTGTCTCTGTCTCGGTCCCTGTCACTCTCTCGGTCCCTGTGTCTCACTCGGTCCCTGTGTCTGTCTCGGTCCCTGTGTCTCTCTCAGTCCCTGTGTCTCTCTCTCTGTCCTGGTGTCTCTCTCTCTGTCCCTGTGTCTCTCTCTTGGTCCCTGTGTCTCTCTCGGTCCTGGTGTCTCTCTTGGTCCCTGTGTCTCTCTCTCAGTCCATGTGTCTCTCTCTCAGTCCCTGTGTCTCTCTCTCTCGGTCCCTGTGTCTCTCTCTCGGTCCCTGTGTCACTCTCTCTCGGACCCTGTGTCTCTCTCAGTCCCTGTGTCTCTCTCGGTAGCTGTGTCTCTCTCTCGGTCCCTGTGTCTCTCTCTCGGTGCCTGTTTCTCTCTCGGTCCCTGTGTCTCTCCGGTCCTTGTGTCTCTCTCTCGGTCCCTGTATCTCTCTCGGTCCCTGTGTCTCTCTCGGTCCCTCTGTCTCTCTCTCGCTCCCTGTCTTTCTCTCTCGGACGATTGTGTCTCTCACTCTCCCTGTCTCTCTCTCTTTGTCCCTGTGTCTCAGTCGCTCCCTGTCTCTCTCTCTCAGTTTCAGAGTCTCTGTCATTCCCTGTGACTCTCTCTGGGTCCCTGTGTCTCACTCGGTCCCTCTCACTCTCTCAGTCCCTGTGTCTCACTCGGTCCCTGTGTCTCTCTCTCTCGGTCCCTGTGACTCTCTCGGTCCCGATGTCTCTCTCTCGGTCCCTGTGTCTCTCTCTCGGTCCCTGTGTCTCACTCGGTCCCTGTGTCTCTCTCGGTCCCTGTGTCTCTCTCGGTCCTTGTGTCTCTCTCTCGGTCCTTGTGTCTCTCTCTCGGTCCCTGTGTCTCTCTCTCGGTCCCTGTGTCTCTCTCGGTCCTGGTGTCTCTCTTGGTCCCTGTGTCTCTCTCTCAGTCCCTGTGTCTCTCTCTCAGTCAATGTGCCTCTCTCTCTCGGTCCTTGTTCTCTCTCTCTCGGACCCTGTGTCTCTCTCAGTCCCTGTATCTCTCTCGGTCCCTGTATCTCTCTCTCGGTCCCTGTGTCTCTCTCTCGGTCCCTGTGTCTCTCTCGGTCCCTGTGTCTCTCTCGGTCGCTGTGTCTCACTCGGTCCCTGTGTCTCTCTCGGTCCCTGTGTCTCTCTCGGTCCCTGTGTCTCTCTCAGTCGCTGTGTCTCACTCGGTCCCTGTGTCTCTCTCGGTCCCTGTGTCTCTCTCGGTCCCTGTGTCTCACTCGGTCCCTGTGTCTCTATCGGTCCCTGTGTCTCTCTGTCGGTCCCTGTGTCTCTCTCTCGGTCACTGTCTCTCTCTCTCGGTCCCTGTGTCTCACTCGGTCTCTGTGTCTCTCTCGGTCCCTCTGTCTCTCTCTCTGTCCCTTTGTCTCTCACTCGCTCCCTGTGTCTCTCAATCGGTCCCTGTGTCTCTGTCTCGGTCCCTGTCACTCTCTCGGTCCCTGTGTCTCACTCGGTCCCTGTGTCTGTCTCGGTCCCTGTGTCTCTCTCAGTCCCTGTGTCTCTCTCTCTGTCCTGGTGTCTCTCTCTCTGTCCCTGTGTCTCTCTCTTGGTCCCTGTGTCTCTCTCGGTCCTGGTGTCTCTCTTGGTCCCTGTGTCTCTCTCTCAGTCCATGTGTCTCTCTCTCAGTCCCTGTGTCTCTCTCTCTCGGTCCCTGTGTCTCTCTCTCGGTCCCTGTGTCACTCTCTCTCGGACCCTGTGTCTCTCTCAGTCCCTGTGTCTCTCTCGGTAGCTGTGTCTCTCTCTCGGTCCCTGTGTCTCTCTCTCGGTGCCTGTTTCTCTCTCGGTCCCTGTGTCTCTCCGGTCCTTGTGTCTCTCTCTCGGTCCCTGTATCTCTCTCGGTCCCTGTGTCTCTCTCGGTCCCTCTGTCTCTCTCTCGCTCCCTGTCTTTCTCTCTCGGACGATTGTGTCTCTCTCTCGGTCCCTGTGTCTCACTCGGTCCCTGTGTCTCTCTCTCGGTGCCTGTGTCTCTCTCGGTCCCTGTGTCTCTCCGGTCCTTGTGTCTCTCTCTCGGTCCCTGTATCTCTCTCGGTCCCTGTGTCTCTCTCGGTCCCTCTGTCTCTCTCTCGCTCCCTGTCTTTCTCTCTCGGACGATTGTGTCTCTCTCTCGGTCCCTGTGTCTCACTCGGTCCCTGTGTCTCTCACTCGGTCCCTGTCACTCTCTTGGGCCCTGTGTCTCACTCGGTCCCTGTCTCTCTCTCTCAGTTTCAGCGTCTCTGTCGGTCCCTGTGCCTCTCACTCGGTCCCTGTGTCTCTCTCGGTCCCTGTGCCTCTCACTCGGTCCCTGTGTCTCTCTCGGTCCCTGTGTCTCTCTCTCAGTCCCTGTGTCTCTCTCGGTCACTGTCTCTCTGTCGGTCCCTGTGTCTCTCTCGGTCCCTGTGTCTCTCTCTCGGTCCCTGTGTCTCTCTCACTCAGTCCCTGTGTCTCTCTCGGTCCCTGTGTCTCTCTCTCGGTCCCTGTGTCTCTCTCGGTCTCTGTGTCTCTCTCGGTCTCTGTGTCTCACTCGGTCCCTGTGTCTCTCTCGGTCCCTGTGTCTCTCTCGGTCCCTGTGTCTCTCTTGGTCCCTGTGTCTCTCTCTCGCTCCCTGTCTTTCTCTCTCTGTTTCAGTGTCTCTGTCATTCCCTGTGACTCTCTCTGGGTCGGTGTGTCTCACTCGGTCCCTGTGTCTCTCTCTCGGTCCCTGTGTCTCTCTCGGTCCCTGTGTCTCTCTCGGTCTCTGTGTCTCACTCGGTCCCTGTGTCTCTCTCGGTCCCTGTGTCTCCCTCGGTCCCTGTGTCTCTCTCGGTCCCTGTGTCTCTCTCTCGCTCCCTGTCTTTCACTCTCTGTTTCAGTGTCTCTGTCATTCCCTGTAACTCTCTCTCGGTCGCTGTGTCTCAGTCGGTCACTGTGTCTCTCTCTCTCGGTCCCTGTGACTCTCTCGGTCCCTGTGTCTCTCGCTAAGTCCTTGTGTCTCTCTCGGTCCCGATGTCTCTCTCTCGGTCCCTGTGTCTCTCTCTCGGTCCCTGTGTCTCACTCGGTCCCTGTGTCTCTCTCGGTCCTTGTGTCTCTCTCTCGGTCCTTGTGTCTCTCTCTCGGTCCCTGTGTCTCTCTCTCTGAGTCCCTGTGTCTCACTCGGTCCCTGTGTCTCTCTCGGTCCTTGTGTCTCTCTCTCTTGGTCCCTGTGTCTCTCTCTCAGTCCCTGTGTCTCTCTCTCAGTCCCTGTGTCTATCTCTCTCGGTCCTTGGGTCTCTCTCTCTCGGACCCTGTGTCTCTCTCAGTCCCTGTGTCTCTCTCGATCCCTGTATCTCTCTCTCGGTCCCTGTGTCTCTCTCTCGGTCCCTGTGTCTCTCGCTAAGTCCTTGTGTCTCTCTCGGTCCCGATGTCTCTCTCTCGGTCCCTGTGTCTCTCTCTCGGTCCCTGTGTCTCCCTCGGTCCCTGTGTCTCTCTCGGTCCCTGTGTCTCTCTCTCGCTCCCTGTCTTTCACTCTCTGTTTCAGTGTTTCTGTCATTCCCTGTGACTCTCTCTCGGTCGCTGTGTCTCAGTCGGTCACTGTGTCTCTCTCTCTCGGTCCCTGTGACTCTCTCGGTCCCTGTGTCTCTCGCTAAGTCCTTGTGTCTCTCTCGGTCCCGATGTCTCTCTCTCGGTCCCTGTGTCTCTCTCTCGGTCCCTGTGTCTCACTCGGTCCCTGTGTCTCTCTCGGTCCTTGTGTCTCTCTCTCGGTCCTTGTGTCTCTCTCTCGGTCCCTGTGTCTCTCTCTCTCAGTCCCTGTGTCTCACTCGGTCCCTGTGTCTCTCTCGGTCCTTGTGTCTCTCTCTCTTGGTCCCTGTGTCTCTCTCTCAGTCCCTGTGTCTCTCTCTCAGTCCCTGTGTCTATCTCTCTCGGTCCTTGGGTCTCTCTCTCTCGGACCCTGTGTCTCTCTCAGTCCCTGTGTCTCTCTCGATCCCTGTATCTCTCTCTCGGTCCCTGTGTCTCTCTCTCGGTCCCTGTGTCTTTCTCGGTCCCTGTGACTCGCTCAGACCCTGCGTCTCTCTCTCGGTCCCTGTGTCTCTCTCGGTCCCTGTGTCTCTCTCTCGGTCCCTGTGTCTCTCTCGGTCCCTGTGTGTCTCTCTCGGTCCCTGTGTCTCTCTCGGTCGCTGTGTCTCACTCGGTCCCTGTGTCTCTCTCGGTCTCTGTGTCTCCCTCAAACCCCTGAGTCTCTCTCAGTCCCTGTGTCTCTCTCGGTCCCTGTATCTCTCTCTCGGTCCCTGTGTCTCTCTCTCGGTCCCTGTGTCTCTCTCGGTCCCTGTGTCTCTCTCGGACCTGGTGTCTCTCTTGGTCCCTGTGTCTCTCTCTCAGTCCCTGTGTCTCTCTCTCAGTCCCTGTGTCTATCTCTCTCGGTCCTTGGGTCTCTCTCTCTCGGACCCTGTGTCTCTCTCAGTCCCTGTGTCTCTCTCGATCCCTGTATCTCTCTCTCGGTCCCTGTGTCTCTCTCTCGGTCCCTGTGTCTCTCTCGGTCCCTGTAACTCGCTCAGACCCTGCGTCTCTCTCTCGGTCCCTGTGTCTCTCTCGGTCCCTGTGTCTCTCTCTCGGTCCCTGTGTCTCTCTCGGTCCCTGTGTCTCTCTCTCGTTCCCTGTGTCTCTCTCGGGCGCTGTGTCTCACTCGGTCCCTGTGTCTCTCTCGGTCTCTGTGTCTCCCTCTCACCCCTGTGTCTCTCTCAGTCCCTGTGTCTCTCTCGGTCCCTGTATCTCTCTCTCGGTCCCTGTGTCTCTCTCTCGGTCCCTGTGTCTCTCTCGGTCCCTGTGACTCGCTCAGACCCTGCGTCTCTCTCTCGGTCCCTGTGTCTCTCTCGGTCCCTGTGTCTCTCTCTCGGTCCCTGTGTCTCTCTCAGTCCCTGTGTATCTCTCTCGGTCCCTGTGTCTCTCTCTCGGTCCCTGTGTCCCTCTCGGTCCCTGTGTCTCTCTCAGTCTCTGTGTCTCACTCGGTCCCTGTGTCTCTCTCGGTCCTTGTGTCTCTCTCTCGGTCCCTGTGTCTCTCTCTCTCAGTCCCTGTGTCTCTCTCGGTCACTGTCTCTCTCTCGGTCCCTGTGTCTCTCTCGGTCTCTGTGTCTCACTCGGTCCCTGTGTCTCTCTCGGTCCCTGTGTCTCTCTCGGTCCCTGTGTCTCTCTCGGTCCCTGTGTCTCTCTCTCGCTCCCTGTGTCTCTCTCGGACGATTGTGTCTCTCACTCTCCCTGTCTCTCTCTCTTTGTCCCTGTGTCTCAGTCGCTCCCTGTCTCTCTCTCTCAGTTTCAGAGTCTCTGTCATTCCCTGTGACTCTCTCTGGGTCCCTGTGTCTCACTCGGTCCCTCTCACTCTCTCAGTCCCTGTGTCTCACTCGGTCCCTGTGTCTCTCTCTCTCGGTCCCTGTGACTCCCTCGGTCCCGATGTCTCTCTCACGGTCCCTGTGTCTCTCTCTCGGTCCCTGTGTCTCACTCGGTCCCTGTGTCTCTCTCGGTCCCTGTGTCTCTCTCGGTCCTTGTGTCTCTCTCTCGGTCCTTGTGTCTCTCTCTCGGTCCCTGTATCTCTCTCTCGGTCCCTGTGTCTCTCTCTCGGTCCCTGTGTCTCTCTCGGTCCCTGTGACTCGCTCAGACCCTGCGTCTCTCTCTCGGTCCCTGTGTCTCTCTCGGTCCCTGTGTCTCTCTCTCGGTCCCTGTGTCTCTCTCAGTCCCTGTGTATCTCTCTCGGTCCCTGTGTCTCTCTCTCGGTCCCTCTGTCTCTCTCGGTCCCTGTGTCTCTCTCAGTCTCTGTGTCTCACTCGGTCCCTGTGTCTCTCTCGGTCCTTGTGTCTCTCTCTCGGTCCCTGTGTCTCTCTCTCTCAGTCCCTGTGTCTCTCTCGGTCACTGTCTCTCTCTCGGTCCCTGTGTCTCTCTCGGTCTCTGTGTCTCACTCGGTCCCTGTGTCTCTCTCGGTCCCTGTGTCTCTCTCGGTCCCTGTGTCTCTCTCGGTCCCTGTGTCTCTCTCTCGCTCCCTGTGTCTCTCTCGGACGATTGTGTCTCTCACTCTCCCTGTCTCTCTCTCTTTGTCCCTGTGTCTCAGTCGCTCCCTGTCTCTCTCTCTCAGTTTCAGAGTCTCTGTCATTCCCTGTGACTCTCTCTGGGTCCCTGTGTCTCACTCGGTCCCTCTCACTCTCTCAGTCCCTGTGTCTCACTCGGTCCCTGTGTCTCTCTCTCTCGGTCCCTGTGACTCCCTCGGTCCCGATGTCTCTCTCACGGTCCCTGTGTCTCTCTCTCGGTCCCTGTGTCTCACTCGGTCCCTGTGTCTCTCTCGGTCCCTGTGTCTCTCTCGGTCCTTGTGTCTCTCTCTCGGTCCTTGTGTCTCTCTCTCGGTCCCTGTGTCTCTCTCTCGGTCCCTGTGTCTCTCTCGGTCCTGGTGTCTCTCTTGGTCCCTGTGTCTCTCTCTCAGTCCCTGTGTCTCTCTCTCAGTCAATGTGCCTCTCTCTCTCGGTCCTTGTTCTCTCTCTCTCGGACCCTGTGTCTCTCTCAGTCCCTGTGTCTCTCTCGGTCCCTGTATCTCTCTCTCGGTCCCTGTGTCTCTCTTTCGGTCCCTGTGTCTCTCTCGGTCCCTGTGTCTCTCTCGGTCGCTGTGTCTCACTCGGTCCCTGTGTCTCTCTCGGTCCCTGTGTCTCTCTCGGTCCCTGTGTCTCTCTCGGTCGCTGTGTCTCACTCGGTCCCTGTGTCTCTCTCGGTCCCTGTGTCTCTCTCGGTCCCTGTGTCTCACTCGGTCCCTGTGTCTCTATCGGTCCCTGTGTCTCTCTGTCGGTCCCTGTGTCTCTCTCTCGGTCACTGTCTCTCTCTCTCGGTCCCTGTGTCTCACTCGGTCCCTGTGTCTCTCTCGGTCCCTCTGTCTCTCTCTCTGTCCCTTTGTCTCTCACTCGGTCCCTGTGTCTCTCACTCGGTCCCTGTGTCTCTGTCTCGGTTCCTGTCACTCTCTCGGTCCCTGTGTCTCACTCGGTCCCTGTGTCTGTCTCGGTCCCTGTGTCTCTCTCAGTCCCTGTGTCTCTCTCTCTGTCCTGGTGTCTCTCTCTCGGTCCCTGTGTCTCTCTCTTGGTCCCTGTGTCTCTCTCGGTCCTGGTGTCTCTCTTGGTCCCTGTGTCTCTCTCTCAGTCCATGTGTCTCTCTCTCAGTCCCTGTGTCTCTCTCTCTCGGTCCCTGTGTCTCTCTCTCGGTCCTTGTGTCTCTCTCTCGGTCCCTGTGTCTCTCTCTCTCAGTCCCTGTGTCTCACTCGGTCCCTGTGTCTCTCTCGGTCCTTGTGTCTCTCTCTCTTGGTCCCTGTGTCTCTCTCTCAGTCCCTGTGTCTCTCTCTCAGTCCCTGTGTCTATCTCTCTCGGTCCTTGGGTCTCTCTCTCTCGGACCCTGTGTCTCTCTCAGTCCCTGTGTCTCTCTCGATCCCTGTATCTCTCTCTCGGTCCCTGTGTCTCTCTCTCGGTCCCTGTGTCTTTCTCGGTCCCTGTGACTCGCTCAGACCCTGCGTCTCTCTCTCGGTCCCTGTGTCTCTCTCGGTCCCTGTGTCTCTCTCTCGGTCCCTGTGTCTCTCTCGGTCCCTGTGTGTCTCTCTCGGTCCCTGTGTCTCTCTCGGTCGCTGTGTCTCACTCGGTCCCTGTGTCTCTCTCGGTCTCTGTGTCTCCCTCAAACCCCTGAGTCTCTCTCAGTCCCTGTGTCTCTCTCGGTCCCTGTATCTCTCTCTCGGTCCCTGTGTCTCTCTCTCGGTCCCTGTGTCTCTCTCGGTCCCTGTGTCTCTCTCGGACCTGGTGTCTCTCTTGGTCCCTGTGTCTCTCTCTCAGTCCCTGTGTCTCTCTCTCAGTCCCTGTGTCTATCTCTCTCGGTCCTTGGGTCTCTCTCTCTCGGACCCTGTGTCTCTCTCAGTCCCTGTGTCTCTCTCGATCCCTGTATCTCTCTCTCGGTCCCTGTGTCTCTCTCTCGGTCCCTGTGTCTCTCTCGGTCCCTGTAACTCGCTCAGACCCTGCGTCTCTCTCTCGGTCCCTGTGTCTCTCTCGGTCCCTGTGTCTCTCTCTCGGTCCCTGTGTCTCTCTCGGTCCCTGTGTCTCTCTCTCGTTCCCTGTGTCTCTCTCGGGCGCTGTGTCTCACTCGGTCCCTGTGTCTCTCTCGGTCTCTGTGTCTCCCTCTCACCCCTGTGTCTCTCTCAGTCCCTGTGTCTCTCTCGGTCCCTGTATCTCTCTCTCGGTCCCTGTGTCTCTCTCTCGGTCCCTGTGTCTCTCTCGGTCCCTGTGACTCGCTCAGACCCTGCGTCTCTCTCTCGGTCCCTGTGTCTCTCTCGGTCCCTGTGTCTCTCTCTCGGTCCCTGTGTCTCTCTCAGTCCCTGTGTATCTCTCTCGGTCCCTGTGTCTCTCTCTCGGTCCCTGTGTCTCTCTCGGTCCCTGTGTCTCTCTCAGTCTCTGTGTCTCACTCGGTCCCTGTGTCTCTCTCGGTCCTTGTGTCTCTCTCTCGGTCCCTGTGTCTCTCTCTCTCAGTCCCTGTGTCTCTCTCGGTCACTGTCTCTCTCTCGGTCCCTGTGTCTCTCTCGGTCTCTGTGTCTCACTCGGTCCCTGTGTCTCTCTCGGTCCCTGTGTCTCTCTCGGTCCCTGTGTCTCTCTCGGTCCCTGTGTCTCTCTCTCGCTCCCTGTGTCTCTCTCGGACGATTGTGTCTCTCACTCTCCCTGTCTCTCTCTCTTTGTCCCTGTGTCTCAGTCGCTCCCTGTCTCGTTCTCTCAGTTTCAGAGTCTCTGTCATTCCCTGTGACTCTCTCTGGGTCCCTGTGTCTCACTCGGTCCCTCTCACTCTCTCAGTCCCTGTGTCTCACTCGGTCCCTGTGTCTCTCTCTCTCGGTCCCTGTGACTCCCTCGGTCCCGATGTCTCTCTCACGGTCCCTGTGTCTCTCTCTCGGTCCCTGTGTCTCACTCGGTCCCTGTGTCTCTCTCGGTCCCTGTGTCTCTCTCGGTCCTTGTGTCTCTCTCTCGGTCCTTGTGTCTCTCTCTCGGTCCCTGTATCTCTCTCTCGGTCCCTGTGTCTCTCTCTCGGTCCCTGTGTCTCTCTCGGTCCCTGTGACTCGCTCAGACCCTGCGTCTCTCTCTCGGTCCCTGTGTCTCTCTCGGTCCCTGTGTCTCTCTCTCGGTCCCTGTGTCTCTCTCAGTCCCTGTGTATCTCTCTCGGTCCCTGTGTCTCTCTCTCGGTCCCTCTGTCTCTCTCGGTCCCTGTGTCTCTCTCAGTCTCTGTGTCTCACTCGGTCCCTGTGTCTCTCTCGGTCCTTGTGTCTCTCTCTCGGTCCCTGTGTCTCTCTCTCTCAGTCCCTGTGTCTCTCTCGGTCACTGTCTCTCTCTCGGTCCCTGTGTCTCTCTCGGTCTCTGTGTCTCACTCGGTCCCTGTGTCTCTCTCGGTCCCTGTGTCTCTCTCGGTCCCTGTGTCTCTCTCGGTCCCTGTGTCTCTCTCTCGCTCCCTGTGTCTCTCTCGGACGATTGTGTCTCTCACTCTCCCTGTCTCTCTCTCTTTGTCCCTGTGTCTCAGTCGCTCCCTGTCTCTCTCTCTCAGTTTCAGAGTCTCTGTCATTCCCTGTGACTCTCTCTGGGTCCCTGTGTCTCACTCGGTCCCTCTCACTCTCTCAGTCCCTGTGTCTCACTCGGTCCCTGTGTCTCTCTCTCTCGGTCCCTGTGACTCCCTCGGTCCCGATGTCTCTCTCACGGTCCCTGTGTCTCTCTCTCGGTCCCTGTGTCTCACTCGGTCCCTGTGTCTCTCTCGGTCCCTGTGTCTCTCTCGGTCCTTGTGTCTCTCTCTCGGTCCTTGTGTCTCTCTCTCGGTCCCTGTGTCTCTCTCTCGGTCCCTGTGTCTCTCTCGGTCCTGGTGTCTCTCTTGGTCCCTGTGTCTCTCTCTCAGTCCCTGTGTCTCTCTCTCAGTCAATGTGCCTCTCTCTCTCGGTCCTTGTTCTCTCTCTCTCGGACCCTGTGTCTCTCTCAGTCCCTGTGTCTCTCTCGGTCCCTGTATCTCTCTCTCGGTCCCTGTGTCTCTCTTTCGGTCCCTGTGTCTCTCTCGGTCCCTGTGTCTCTCTCGGTCGCTGTGTCTCACTCGGTCCCTGTGTCTCTCTCGGTCCCTGTGTCTCTCTCGGTCCCTGTGTCTCTCTCGGTCGCTGTGTCTCACTCGGTCCCTGTGTCTCTCTCGGTCCCTGTGTCTCTCTCGGTCCCTGTGTCTCACTCGGTCCCTGTGTCTCTATCGGTCCCTGTGTCTCTCTGTCGGTCCCTGTGTCTCTCTCTCGGTCACTGTCTCTCTCTCTCGGTCCCTGTGTCTCACTCGGTCCCTGTGTCTCTCTCGGTCCCTCTGTCTCTCTCTCTGTCCCTTTGTCTCTCACTCGGTCCCTGTGTCTCTCACTCGGTCCCTGTGTCTCTGTCTCGGTTCCTGTCACTCTCTCGGTCCCTGTGTCTCACTCGGTCCCTGTGTCTGTCTCGGTCCCTGTGTCTCTCTCAGTCCCTGTGTCTCTCTCTCTGTCCTGGTGTCTCTCTCTCGGTCCCTGTGTCTCTCTCTTGGTCCCTGTGTCTCTCTCGGTCCTGGTGTCTCTCTTGGTCCCTGTGTCTCTCTCTCAGTCCATGTGTCTCTCTCTCAGTCCCTGTGTCTCTCTCTCTCGGTCCCTGTGTCTCTCTCTCGGTCCTTGTGTCTCTCTCTCGGTCCCTGTGTCTCTCTCTCTCAGTCCCTGTGTCTCACTCGGTCCCTGTGTCTCTCTCGGTCCTTGTGTCTCTCTCTCTTGGTCCCTGTGTCTCTCTCTCAGTCCCTGTGTCTCTCTCTCAGTCCCTGTGTCTATCTCTCTCGGTCCTTGGGTCTCTCTCTCTCGGACCCTGTGTCTCTCTCAGTCCCTGTGTCTCTCTCGATCCCTGTATCTCTCTCTCGGTCCCTGTGTCTCTCTCTCGGTCCCTGTGTCTTTCTCGGTCCCTGTGACTCGCTCAGACCCTGCGTCTCTCTCTCGGTCCCTGTGTCTCTCTCGGTCCCTGTGTCTCTCTCTCGGTCCCTGTGTCTCTCTCGGTCCCTGTGTGTCTCTCTCGGTCCCTGTGTCTCTCTCGGTCGCTGTGTCTCACTCGGTCCCTGTGTCTCTCTCGGTCTCTGTGTCTCCCTCAAACCCCTGAGTCTCTCTCAGTCCCTGTGTCTCTCTCGGTCCCTGTATCTCTCTCTCGGTCCCTGTGTCTCTCTCTCGGTCCCTGTGTCTCTCTCGGTCCCTGTGTCTCTCTCGGACCTGGTGTCTCTCTTGGTCCCTGTGTCTCTCTCTCAGTCCCTGTGTCTCTCTCTCAGTCCCTGTGTCTATCTCTCTCGGTCCTTGGGTCTCTCTCTCTCGGACCCTGTGTCTCTCTCAGTCCCTGTGTCTCTCTCGATCCCTGTATCTCTCTCTCGGTCCCTGTGTCTCTCTCTCGGTCCCTGTGTCTCTCTCGGTCCCTGTAACTCGCTCAGACCCTGCGTCTCTCTCTCGGTCCCTGTGTCTCTCTCGGTCCCTGTGTCTCTCTCTCGGTCCCTGTGTCTCTCTCGGTCCCTGTGTCTCTCTCTCGTTCCCTGTGTCTCTCTCGGGCGCTGTGTCTCACTCGGTCCCTGTGTCTCTCTCGGTCTCTGTGTCTCCCTCTCACCCCTGTGTCTCTCTCAGTCCCTGTGTCTCTCTCGGTCCCTGTATCTCTCTCTCGGTCCCTGTGTCTCTCTCTCGGTCCCTGTGTCTCTCTCGGTCCCTGTGACTCGCTCAGACCCTGCGTCTCTCTCTCGGTCCCTGTGTCTCTCTCGGTCCCTGTGTCTCTCTCTCGGTCCCTGTGTCTCTCTCAGTCCCTGTGTATCTCTCTCGGTCCCTGTGTCTCTCTCTCGGTCCCTGTGTCTCTCTCGGTCCCTGTGTCTCTCTCAGTCTCTGTGTCTCACTCGGTCCCTGTGTCTCTCTCGGTCCTTGTGTCTCTCTCTCGGTCCCTGTGTCTCTCTCTCTCAGTCCCTGTGTCTCTCTCGGTCACTGTCTCTCTCTCGGTCCCTGTGTCTCTCTCGGTCTCTGTGTCTCACTCGGTCCCTGTGTCTCTCTCGGTCCCTGTGTCTCTCTCGGTCCCTGTGTCTCTCTCGGTCCCTGTGTCTCTCTCTCGCTCCCTGTGTCTCTCTCGGACGATTGTGTCTCTCACTCTCCCTGTCTCTCTCTCTTTGTCCCTGTGTCTCAGTCGCTCCCTGTCTCGTTCTCTCAGTTTCAGAGTCTCTGTCATTCCCTGTGACTCTCTCTGGGTCCCTGTGTCTCACTCGGTCCCTCTCACTCTCTCAGTCCCTGTGTCTCACTCGGTCCCTGTGTCTCTCTCTCTCGGTCCCTGTGACTCCCTCGGTCCCGATGTCTCTCTCACGGTCCCTGTGTCTCTCTCTCGGTCCCTGTGTCTCACTCGGTCCCTGTGTCTCTCTCGGTCCCTGTGTCTCTCTCGGTCCTTGTGTCTCTCTCTCGGTCCTTGTGTCTCTCTCTCGGTCCCTGTATCTCTCTCTCGGTCCCTGTGTCTCTCTCTCGGTCCCTGTGTCTCTCTCGGTCCCTGTGACTCGCTCAGACCCTGCGTCTCTCTCTCGGTCCCTGTGTCTCTCTCGGTCCCTGTGTCTCTCTCTCGGTCCCTGTGTCTCTCTCAGTCCCTGTGTATCTCTCTCGGTCCCTGTGTCTCTCTCTCGGTCCCTGTGTCTCTCTCGGTCCCTGTGTCTCTCTCAGTCTCTGTGTCTCACTCGGTCCCTGTGTCTCTCTCGGTCCTTGTGTCTCTCTCTCGGTCCCTGTGTCTCTCTCTCTCAGTCCCTGTGTCTCTCTCGGTCACTGTCTCTCTCTCGGTCCCTGTGTCTCTCTCGGTCTCTGTGTCTCACTCGGTCCCTGTGTCTCTCTCGGTCCCTGTGTCTCTCTCGGTCCCTGTGTCTCTCTCGGTCCCTGTGTCTCTCTCTCGCTCCCTGTGTCTCTCTCGGACGATTGTGTCTCTCACTCTCCCTGTCTCTCTCTCTTTGTCCCTGTGTCTCAGTCGCTCCCTGTCTCTCTCTCTCAGTTTCAGAGTCTCTGTCATTCCCTGTGACTCTCTCTGGGTCCCTGTGTCTCACTCGGTCCCTCTCACTCTCTCAGTCCCTGTGTCTCACTCGGTCCCTGTGTCTCTCTCTCTCGGTCCCTGTGACTCCCTCGGTCCCGATGTCTCTCTCACGGTCCCTGTGTCTCTCTCTCGGTCCCTGTGTCTCACTCGGTCCCTGTGTCTCTCTCGGTCCCTGTGTCTCTCTCGGTCCTTGTGTCTCTCTCTCGGTCCTTGTGTCTCTCTCTCGGTCCCTGTGTCTCTCTCTCGGTCCCTGTGTCTCTCTCGGTCCTGGTGTCTCTCTTGGTCCCTGTGTCTCTCTCTCAGTCCCTGTGTCTCTCTCTCAGTCAATGTGCCTCTCTCTCTCGGTCCTTGTTCTCTCTCTCTCGGACCCTGTGTCTCTCTCAGTCCCTGTGTCTCTCTCGGTCCCTGTATCTCTCTCTCGGTCCCTGTGTCTCTCTTTCGGTCCCTGTGTCTCTCTCGGTCCCTGTGTCTCTCTCGGTCGCTGTGTCTCACTCGGTCCCTGTGTCTCTCTCGGTCCCTGTGTCTCTCTCGGTCCCTGTGTCTCTCTCGGTCGCTGTGTCTCACTCGGTCCCTGTGTCTCTCTCGGTCCCTGTGTCTCTCTCGGTCCCTGTGTCTCACTCGGTCCCTGTGTCTCTATCGGTCCCTGTGTCTCTCTGTCGGTCCCTGTGTCTCTCTCTCGGTCACTGTCTCTCTCTCTCGGTCCCTGTGTCTCACTCGGTCCCTGTGTCTCTCTCGGTCCCTCTGTCTCTCTCTCTGTCCCTTTGTCTCTCACTCGGTCCCTGTGTCTCTCACTCGGTCCCTGTGTCTCTGTCTCGGTCCCTGTCACTCTCTCGGTCCCTGTGTCTCACTCGGTCCCTGTGTCTGTCTCGGTCCCTGTGTCTCTCTCAGTCCCTGTGTCTCTCTCTCTGTCCTGGTGTCTCTCTCTCGGTCCCTGTGTCTCTCTCTTGGTCCCTGTGTCTCTCTCGGTCCTGGTGTCTCTCTTGGTCCCTGTGTCTCTCTCTCAGTCCATGTGTCTCTCTCTCAGTCCCTGTGTCTCTCTCTCTCGGTCCCTGTGTCTCTCTCTCGGTCCCTGTGTCTCTCTCTCTCGGACCCTGTGTCTCTCTCAGTCCCTGTGTCTCTCTCGGTCGCTGTGTCTCTCTCTCGGTCCCTGTGTCTCTCTCTCGGTGCCTGTGTCTCTCTCGGTCCCTGTGTCTCTCCGGTCCTTGTGTCTCTCTCTCGGTCCCTGTATCTCTCTCGTTCCCTGTGTCTCTCTCGGTCCCTCTGTCTCTCTCTCGCTCCCTGTCTTTCTCTCTCGGACGATTGTGTCTCTCTCTCGGTCCCTGTGTCTCACTCGGTCCCTGTGTCTCTCTCTCGGTGCCTGTGTCTCTCTCGGTCCCTGTGTCTCTCCGGTCCTTGTGTCTCTCTCTCGGTCCCTGTATCTCTCTCGGTCCCTGTGTCTCTCTCGGTCCCTCTGTCTCTCTCTCGCTCCCTGTCTTTCTCTCTCGGACGATTGTGTCTCTCTCTCGGTCCCTGTGTCTCACTCGGTCCCTGTGTCTCTCACTCGGTCCCTGTCACTCTCTTGGGCCCTGTGTCTCACTCGGTCCCTGTCTCTCTCTCTCAGTTTCAGCGTCTCTGTCGGTCCCTGTGCCTCTCACTCGGTCCCTGTGTCTCTCTCGGTCCCTGTGCCTCTCACTCGGTCCCTGTGTCTCTCTCGGTCCCTGTGTCTCTCTCTCAGTCCCTGTGTCTCTCTCGGTCACTGTCTCTCTGTCGGTCCCTGTGTCTCTCTCGGTCCCTGTGTCTCTCTCTCGGTCCCTGTGTCTCTCTCACTCAGTCCCTGTGTCTCTCTCGGTCCCTGTGTCTCTCTCTCGGTCCCTGTGTCTCTCTCGGTCTCTGTGTCTCTCTCGGTCTCTGTGTCTCACTCGGTCCCTGTGTCTCTCTCGGTCCCTGTGTCTCTCTCGGTCCCTGTGTCTCTCTCTCGCTCCCTGTCTCTCTCTCTCTGTTTCAGTGTCTCTGTCATTCCCTGTGACTCTCTCTGGGTCGGTGTGTCTCACTCGGTCCCTGTGTCTCTCTCTCGGTCCCTGTGTCTCTCTCGGTCCCTGTGTCTCTCTCGGTCTCTGTGTCTCACTCGGTCCCTGTGTCTCTCTCGGTCCCTGTGTCTCTCTCGGTCCCTGTGTCTCTCTCTCGCTCCCTGTCTTTCTCTCTCTGTTTCAGTGTCTCTGTCATTCCCTGTGACTCTCTCTCGGTCGCTGTGTCTCACTCGGTCACTGTGTCTCTCTCTCTCGGTCCCTGTGACTCTCTCGGTCCCTGTGTCTCTCGCTAAGTCCTTGTGTCTCTCTCGGTCCCGATGTCTCTCTCTCGGTCCCTGTGTCTCTCTCTCGGTCCCTGTGTCTCACTCGGTCCCTGTGTCTCTCTCGGTCCTTGTGTCTCTCTCTCGGTCCTTGTGTCTCTCTCTCGGTCCCTGTGTCTCTCTCTCAGTCCCTGTGTCTCACTCGGTCCCTGTGTCTCTCTCGGTCCTTGTGTCTCTCTCTCTTGGTCCCTGTGTCTCTCTCTCAGTCCCTGTGTCTCTCTCTCAGTCCCTGTGTCTATCTCTCTCGGTCCCTGTGTCTCACTCGGTCCCTGTGTCTCTCTCGGTCCTTGTGTCTCTCTCTCGGTCCCTGTGTCTCTCTCGGTCGCTGTGTCTCACTCGGTCCCTGTGTCTCTCTCGGTCTCTGTGTCTCCCTCAAACCCCTGAGTCTCTCTCAGTCCCTGTGTCTCTCTCGGTCCCTGTATCTCTCTCTCGGTCCCTGTGTCTCTCTCTCGGTCCCTGTATCTCTCTCGGTCCCTGTGTCTCTCTCGGTCCTGGTGTCTCTCTTGGTCCCAGTGTCTCTCTCTCAGTCCCTGTGTCTCTCCCTCAGTCCCTGTGTCTATCTCTCTCGGTCCTTGGGTCTCTCTCTCTCGGACCCTGTGTCTCTCTCAGTCCCTGTGTCTCTCTCGATCCCTGTATCTCTCTCTCGGTCCCTGTGTCTCTCTCTCGGTCCCTGTGTCTCTCTCGGTCCCTGTAACTCGCTCAGACCCTGCGTCTCTCTCTCGGTCCCTGTGTCTCTCTCGGTCCCTGTGTCTCTCTCTCGGTCCCTGTGTCTCTCTCGGTCCCTGTGTCTCTCTCTCGGTCCCTGTGTCTCTCTCGGTCGCTGTGTCTCACTCGGTCCCTGTGTCTCTCTCGGTCTCTGTGTCTCCCTCTCACCCCTGTGTCTCTCTCAGTCCCTGTGTCTCTCTCGGTCCCTGTATCTCTCTCTCGGTCCCTGTGTCTCTCTCTCGGTCCCTGTGTCTCTCTCGGTCCCTGTGACTCGCTCAGACCCTGCGTCTCTCTCGGTCCCTGTGTCTCTCTCGGTCCCTGTGTCTCTCTCTCGGTCCCTGTGTCTCTCTCAGTCCCTGTGTCTCTCTCTCTTTCCTGGTGTCTCTCTCTCGGTCCCTGTGTCTCTCTCTCGGTCCCTGTGTCTCTCTCGGTCCCTGTGTCTCTCTCTCGGTCCCTGTGTCTCTCTCGGTCCCTGTGTCTCTCTCTCGGTCCCTGTGTCTCTCTCGGTCGCTGTGTCTCACTCGGTCCCTGTGTCTCTCTCGGTCCCTCTGTCTCTCTCTCGCTCCCTGTCTTTCTCTCTCAGACGATTGTGTCTCTCTCTCGGTCCCTGTGTCTCACTCGGTCCCTGTGTCTCTCACTCGGTCCCTGTCACTCTCTTGGGCCCTGTGTCTCACTCGGTCCCTGTCTCTCTCTCTCAGTTTCAGCGTCTCTGTCGGTCCCTGTGCCTCTCACTCGGTCCCTGTGTCTCTCTCGGTCCCTGTGTCTCTCTCTCGGTCCTTGTGTCTCTCGCTCAGTCCCTGTGTCTCTCTCGGTCACTGTCTCTCTGTCGGTCCCTGTGTCTCTCTCGGTCCCTGTGTCTCTCTCAGTCTCTCTGTCTCACTCGGTCCCTGTGTCTCTCTCGGTCCTTGTGTCTCTCTCTCGGTCCCTGTGTCTCTCTCACTCAGTCCCTGTGTCTCTCTCGGTCACTGTCTCTCTCTCGGTCCCTGTGTCTCTCTCGGTCTCTGTGTCTCACTCGGTCCCTGTGTCTCTCTCGGTCCCTGTGTCTCTCTCAGTCCCTGTGTCTCTCTCTCGCTCCCTGTCTTTCTCTCTCGGACGATTGTGTCTCTCACTCGGTCCCTGTCTCTCTCTCTCGGTCCCTGTGTCTCAGTCGCTCCCTGTCTCTCTCTCTCTGTTTCAGTGTCTCTGTCATTCCCTGTGACTCTCTCTGGGTCGATGTGTCTCACTCGGACCCTGTGTCTCTCTCTCGGTCCCTGTGTCTCTCTCTCTCGGTCCCTGTTTCACTCTCGGTCGCTGTGTCTCACTCGGTCCCTGTGTCTCTCTCGGTCCTTGTGTCTCTCTCTCTCGGTCCCTGTGACTCTCTCGGTCCCTGTGTCTCTCGCTAAGTCCTTGTGTCTCTCTCGGTCCCGATGTCTCTCTCTCGGTCCCTGTGTCTCTCTCTCGGTCCCTGTGTCTCACTCGGTCCCTGTGTCTCTCTCGGTCCCTGTGTCTCTCTCGGTCCTTGTGTCTCTCTCTCGGTCCTTGTGTCTCTCTCTCGGTTCCTGTGTCTCTCTCTCGGTCCCTGTGTCTCTCTCGGTCCTGGTGTCTCTCTTGGTCCCTGTGTCTCTCTCTCAGTCCCTGTGTCTCTCTCTCAGTCCCTGTGTCTATCTCTCTCGGTCCTTGGGTCTCTCTCTCTCGGACCCTGTGTCTCTCTCAGTCCCTGTGTCTCTCTCGATCCCTGTATCTCTCTCTCGGTCCCTGTGTCTCTCTCTCGGTCCCTGTGTCTCTCTCGGTCCCTGTAACTCGCTCAGACCCTGCATCTCTCTCTCGGTCCCTGTGTCTCTCTCGGTCCCTGTGTCTCTCTCTCGGTCCCTGTGTCTCTCTCGGTCCCTGTTCTCTCTCTCGGTCCCTGTGTCTCTCTCGGTCGCTGTGTCTCACTCGGTCCCTGTGTCTCTCTCGGTATCTGTGTCTCCCTCTCACCCCTGTGTCTCTCTCAGTCCCTGTGTCTCTCTCGGTCCCTGTATCTCTCTCTCGGTCCCTGTGTCTCTCTCTCGGTCCCTGTGTCTCTCTCGGTCCCTGTGACTCGCTCAGACCCTGCGTCTCTCTCTCGGTCCCTGTGTCTCTCTCGGTCCCTGTGTCTCTCTCTCGGTCCCTGTGTCTCTCTCAGTCCCTGTGTCTCTCTCTCTTTCCTGGTGTCTCTCTCTCGGTCCCTGTGTCTCTCTCTCGGTCCCTGTGTCTCTCTCGGTCCCTGTGTCTCTCTCTCGGTCCCTGTGTCTCTCTCGGTCCCTGTGTCTCTCTCTCGGTCCCTGTGTCTCTCTCGGTCGATATGTCTCACTCGGTCCCTGTGTCTCTCTCGGTCTCTGTGTCTCCCTCTCACCCCTGTGTCTCTCTCGGTCCCTGTGTCTCTCTCGGTCTCTGTGTCTCCCTCTCACCCCTGTGTCTCTCTCGGTCCCTCTGTCTCTCTCGGTGCCTGTGTCTCTCTCGGTCCCTCGGTCTCTCTCTCGCTCCCTGTCTTTCTCTCTTGGACGATTGTGTCTCTCTCTCGGTCCCTGTGTCTCACTAGGTCCCTGTGTCTCTCACTCGGTCCCTGTCACTCTCTCGGTCCCTGTGTCTCACTCGGTCCCTGTGTCTCTCTCTCTCGGTCCCTGTGTCTCTCTCGGTCCCTGTGTCTCTCTCTCGGTCCCTGTGTCTCTCTCGGTCGCTGTGTCTCACTCGGTCCCTGTGTCTCTCTCGGTCTCTGTGTCTCCCTCTCACCCCTGTGTCTCTCTCGGTCCCTGTCTCTCTCTCGGTCTCTGTGTCTCCCTCTCACCCCTGTGTCTCTCTCGGTCCCTGTGTCTCTCTCTCGGTCCCTGTGTCTCTCTCGGTCCCTGTGTCTCTCTCTCGGTCCCTGTGTCTCTCTCGGTCGATATGTCTCACTCGGTCCCTGTGTCTCTCTCGGTCTCTGTGTCTCCCTCTCACCCCTGTGTCTCTCTCGGTCCCTGTGTCTCTCTCGGTCTCTGTGTCTCCCTCTCACCCCTGTGTCTCTCTCGGTCCCTCTGTCTCTCTCGGTGCCTGTGTCTCTCTCGGTCCCTCGGTCTCTCTCTCGCTCCCTGTCTTTCTCTCTTGGACGATTGTGTCTCTCTCTCGGTCCCTGTGTCTCACTAGGTCCCTGTGTCTCTCACTCGGTCCCTGTCACTCTCTCGGTCCCTGTGTCTCACTCGGTCCCTGTGTCTCTCTCTCTCGGTCCCTGTGTCTCTCTCGGTCCCTGTGTCTCTCTCTCGGTCCCTGTGTCTCTCTCGGTCGCTGTGTCTCACTCGGTCCCTGTGTCTCTCTCGGTCTCTGTGTCTCCCTCTCACCCCTGTGTCTCTCTCGGTCCCTGTCTCTCTCTCGGTCTCTGTGTCTCCCTCTCACCCCTGTGTCTCTCTCGGTCCCTCTGTCTCTCTCGGTGCCTGAGTCTCTCTCGGTCCCTCGGTCTCTCTCTCGCTCCCTGTCTTTCTCTCTTGGACGATTGTGTCTCTCTCTCGGTCCCTGTGTCTCACTAGGTCCCTGTGTCTCACTCGGTCCCTGTCACTCTCTCGGTCCCTGTGTCTCACTCGGTCCCTGTGTCTCTCTCTCTCGGTCACTGTGTTTCTCTCGGTCCCTCTGTCTCTCTCACTGTCCATTTGTCTCTCACTCGGTCCCTGTGTCTCTCACTCGGTGCGTGTCTCTGTCTCGGCCCCTGTCACTCTCTCGGTCCCTGTGTCTCTCTCTCGGTCCCTGTGTCTCTCTCGGTCCTGGTGTCTCTCTTGGTCCCTGTGTGTCTCTCTCAGTCCCTGTGTCTCTCTCTCAGTCCCTGTGTCTATCTCTCTCGGTCCTTGGGTCTCTCTCTCTCGGACCCTGTGTCTCTCTCAGTCCCTGTGTCTCTCTCGATCCCTGTATCTCTCTCTCGGTCCCTGTGTCTCTCTCTCGGTCCCTGTGTCTGTCTCGGTCCCTGTAACTCGCTCAGACCCTGCGTCTCTCTCTCGGTCCCTGTGTCTCTCTCGGTCCCTGTGTCTCTCTCGGTCCCTGTGTCTCTCTCTCGGTCCCTGTGTCTCTCTCGGTCCCTGTTCTCTCTCTCGGTCCCTGTGTCTCTCTCGGTCGCTGTGTCTCACTCGGTCCCTGTGTCTCTCTCGGTCTCTGTGTCTCCCTCTCACCCCTGTGTCTCTCTCAGTCCCTGTGTCTCTCTCGGTCCCTGTGTCTCTCTCTCGGTCCCTGTGTCTCTCTCAGTCCCTGTGTCTCTCTCTCTGTCCTGGTGTCTCTCTCTCGGTCCCTGTGTCTCTCTCTCGGTCCCTGTGTCTCTCTCGGTCCCTGTGTCTCTCTCTCGGTCCCTGTGTCTCTCTCGGCCTCTGTGTCTCCCTCTCACCCCTGTGTCTCTCTCGGTCCCTGTCTCTCTCTCGGTCTCTGTGTCTCTCTCTCGGTCCCTGTGTCTCTCTCGGTCGCTGTGTCTCACTCGGTCCCTGTGTCTCTCTCGGCCTCTGTGTCTCCCTCTCACCCCTGTGTCTCACTCGGTCCCTGTGTCTCTCTCTCTCGGTCACTGTGTTTCTCTCAGTCCCTCTGTCTCTCTCTCTGTCCATTTGTCTCTCACTCGGTCCCTGTGTCTCTCACTCGGTGCGTGTCTCTGTCTCGGCCCCTGTCACTCTCTCGGTCCCTGTGTCTCTCTCGGTCCCTGTGTCTCTCTCTTGGTCCCTGTGTCTCTCTCGGTCCTGGTGTCTCTCTTGGTCCCTGTGTCTCTCTCTCAGTCCCTGTGTCTCTCTCTCAGTCCCTGTGTCTCTCTCTTCTTCCCTGTGTCTCTCTCTCTCTCGGACCCTGTGTCTCTCTCAGTCCCTGTGTCTCTCTCGGTCGCTGTGTCTCTCTCTCAGTCCCTATGACTCGCTCAGTCCCTGTGTCTCTCACTCGGTCCCTGTGTCTCTCACTCGGTCCCTGTGTTTCTCTCTCGGTCCCTGTGTCTCTCTCTCTCTGTCCCTGTGTCTCACTCGGTCCCAGTGTCTCTCTCTCAGTCCCTGTGTCTCTCTCGGTCACTGTCTCTCTGTCGGTCCCTGTGTCTCTCTCGGTCCCTGTGTCTCTCTCAGTCTCTGTGTCTCACTCGGTCCCTGTGTCTCTCTCGGTCCTTGTGTCTCTCTCTCGGTCCCTGTGTCTCTCTCTCGGTCGCTGTGTCTCTCTCGGTCACTGTCTCTCTCTCAGTCCCTGTGTCTCTCTCGGTCACTGTCTCTCTCTCGGTCCCTGTGTCTCTCTTGGTCTCTGTGTCTCACTCGGTCCCTGTGTCTCTCTCGGTCCCTGTGTCTCTCTCGGTCCCTGTGTCTCTCTCTCGCTCCCTGTCTTTCTCTCTCGGACGATTGTGTCTCTCACTCTCCCTGTCTCTCTCTCTCAGTTTCAGTGTCTCTGTCATTCCCTGTGACACTCTCTGGGTCCCTGTGTCTCACTCGGTCCCTCTCACTCTCTCAGACCCTGTGTCTCTCTCGGTCCCGATGTCTCTCTCTCGGTCCCTGTGTCTCACTCGGTCCCTGTGTCTCTCTCGGTCCTTGTGTCTCTCTCTCGGTCCTTGTGTCTCTCTCTCGGTCCCTGTGTCTCTCTCTCGGTCCCTGTGTCTCTCTCGGTCCTGGTGTCTCTCTTGGTCCCTGTGTCTCTCTCTCAGTCCCTGTGTCTCTCTCTCAGTCAATGTGCCTCTCTCTCTCGGTCCTTGTTCTCTCTCTCTCGGACCCTGTGTCTCTCTCAGTCCCTGTGTCTCTCTCGGTCCCTGTATCTCTCTCTCGGTCCCTGTGTCTCTCTCTCGGTCCCTGTGTCTCTCTCGGTCCCTGTGTCTCTCTCGGTCGCTGTGTCTCACTCGGTCCCTGTGTCTCTCTCGGTCCCTGTGTCTCTCTCGGTCCCTGTGTCTCTCTCGGTCGCTGTGTCTCACTCGGTCCCTGTGTCTCTCTCGGTCCCTGTGTCTCTCTCGGTCCCTGTGTCTCACTCGGTCCCTGTGTCTCTATCGGTCCCTGTGTCTCTCTGTCGGTCCCTGTGTCTCTCTCTCGGTCACTGTCTCTCTCTCGGTCCCTGTGTCTCACTCGGTCCCTGTGTCTCTCTCGGTCCCTCTGTCTCTCTCTCTGTCCCTTTGTCTCTCACTCGGTCCCTGTGTCTCTCACTCGGTCCCTGTGTCTCTGTCTCGGTCCCTGTCACTCTCTCGGTCCCTGTGTCTCACTCGGTCCCTGTGTCTGTCTCGGTCCCTGTGTCTCTCTCAGTCCCTGTGTCTCTCTCTCTGTCCTGGTGTCTCTCTCTCGGTCCCTGTGTCTCTCTCTTGGTCCCTGTGTCTCTCTCTCAGTCCATGTGTCTCTCTCTCAGTCCCTGTGTCTCTCTCTCTCGGTCCCTGTGTCTCTCTCTCGGTCCCTGTGTCTCTCTCTTTCGGACCCTGTGTCTCTCTCAGACCCTGTGTCTCTCTCGGTCGCTGTGTCTCTCACTCGGTCCCTGTGTCTCTCTCTCGGTGCCTGTGTCTCTCTCGGTCCCTGTGTCTCTCCGGTCCTTGTGTCTCTCTCTCGGTCCCTGTATCTCTCTCGGTCCCTGTGTCTCTCTCTCGCTCCCTGTCATTCTCTCTCGGACGATTGTGTCTCTCTCTCGGTCCCTGTGTCTCACTCGGTCCCAGTGTCTCTCACTCGGTCCCTGTCACTCTCTTGGGCCCTGTGTCTCACTCGGTCCCTGTGTCTCTCTCGGTCCCTGTGTCTCTCTCGGTCCCTGTGTCTCTCTCGGTCACTGTCTCTCTGTCGGTCCCTGTGTCTCTCTCGGTCCCTGTGTCTGTCTCTCGGTCCCTGTGTCTCTCTCACTCAGTCCCTGTGTCTCTCTCGGTCCCTGTGTCTCTCTCTCGGTCCCTGTGTCTCTCTCGGTCTCTGTGTCTCACTCGGTCCCTGTGTCTCTCTCGGTCCCTGTGTCTCTCTCGGTCCCTGTGTCTCTCTCTCGCTCCCTGTCTTTCTCTCTCGGACGATTGTGTCTCTCACTCGGTCCCTGTCTCTCTCTCTCGGTCCCTGTGTCTCAGTCGCTCCCTGTCTCTCTCTCTCTGTTTCAGTGTCTCTGTCATTCCCTGTGACTCTGTCTGGGTCGGTGTGTCTCACTCGGTCCCTGTGTCTCTCTCTCGGTCCCTGTGTCTCTCTCGGTCCCTGTTTCTCTCTCGGTCGCTGTGACTCTCTCGGTCCCTGTGTCTCTCGCTAAGTCCTTGTGTCTCTCTCGGTCCCGATGTCTCTCTCTCGGTCCCTGTGTCTCTCTCTCGGTCCCTGTGTCTCACTCGGTCCCTGTGTCTCTCTCGGTCCTTGTGTCTCTCTCTCGGTCCTTGTGTCTCTCTCTCGGTCCCTGTGTCTCTCTCTCGGTCCCTGTGTCTCTCTCGGTCCTGGTGTCTCTCTTGGTCCCTGTGTCTCTCTCTCAGTCCCTGTGTCTCTCTCTCAGTCCCTGTGTCTATCTCTCTCGGTCCTTGGGTCTCTCTCTCTCGGACCCTGTGTCTCTCTCAGTCCCTGTGTCTCTCTCGATCCCTGTATCTCTCTCTCGGTCCCTGTGTCTCTCTCTCGGTCCCTGTGTCTCTCTCGGTCCCTGTGACTCGCTCAGACCCTGCGTCTCTCTCTCGGTCCCTGTGTCTCTCTCGGTCCCTGTGTCTCTCTCTCGGTCCCTGTGTCTCTCTCGGTCCCTGTGTCTCTCTCTCGGTCCCTGTGTCTCTCTCGGTCGCTGTGTCTCACTCGGTCCCTGTGTCTCTCTCGGTCTCTGTGTCTCCCTCAAACCCCTGAGTCTCTCTCAGTCCCTGTGTCTCTCTCGGTCCCTGTATCTCTCTCTCGGTCCCTGTGTCTCTCTCTCGGTCCCTGTGTCTCTCTCGGTCCCTGTGACTCGCTCAGACCCTGCGTCTCTCTCTCGGTCCCTGTGTCTCTCTCAGTCCCTGTGTCTCTCTCTCTGTCCTGGTGTCTCTCTCTCGGTCCCTGTGTCTCTCTCTCGGTCCCTGTGTCTCTCTCAGTCCCTGTGTCTCTCTCTCGGTCCCTGTGTCTCTCTCGGTCCCTGTGTCTCTCTCTCGGTCCCTGTGTCTCTCTCAGTCCCTGTGTCTCTCTCTCGGTCCCTGTGTCTCACTCGGTCCCTGTGTCTCTCTCGGTCTCAGTGTCTCCCTCTCACCTCTGTGTCTCTCTCGGTCCCTGTGTCTCTCTCGGTCTCTGTGTCTCCCTCTCACCCCTGTGTCTCTCTCGGTCCCTCTGTCTCTCTCGGTGCCTGAGTCTCTCTCGGTCCCTTGGTCTCTCTCTCGCTCCCTGTCTTTCTCTCTTGGACGATTGTGTCTCTCTCTCGGTCCCTGTGTCTCACTAGGTCCCTGTGTCTCTCACTCGGTCCCTGTCACTCTCTCGGTCCCTGTGTCTCACTCGGTCCCTGTGTCTCTCTCTCTCGGTCACTGTGTTTCTCTCGGTCCCTCTGTCTCTCTCTCTGTCCATTTGTCTCTCACTCGGTCCCTGTGTCTCTCACTCGGTGCGTGTCTCTGTGTCGGCCCCTGTCACTCTCTCGGTCCCTGTGTCTCTCTCGGTCCCTGTGTCTCTCTCAGTCCCTGTGTCTCTCTCTCTCTGTCCTGGTGTCTCTCTCTCGGTCCCTGTGTCTCTCTCTTGGTCCCTGTGTCTCTCTCGGTCGCTGTGTCTCTCTCTCAGTCCCTGTGTTTCTCTCTCAGTCCCTGTGTCTCTCTCTTGGTCCCTGTGTCTCTCTCTCTCTCGGACCCTGTGTCTCTCTCAGTCCCTGTGTCTCTCTCGGTCGCTCTGTCTCTCTCTCAGTCCCTATGACTCGCTCAGTCCCTGTGTCTCTCACTCGGTCCCTGTGTTTCTCTCTCGGTCCCTGTGTCTCTCTCTCTCTGTCCCTGTGTCTCACTCGGTCCCGGTGTCTCTCTCTCGGTCCCTGTGTCTCTCACTCGGTAACTGTCTCTCTCTCGGTCCCTGTGTCTCTCAATCGGTCCCTGTGTCTCTCTCGCTCACTGTCTCTCTCTCGGTCCCTGTGTCTGCTCGGTCCCTCTGTCTCGCTCTCGGTCCCTGTGTCTCTCTGTCAGTCCCTGTGTCTCTCTCTCTCGGTCACTGTGTCTCTCTCTCTCGGACCCTGTGTCTCTCTCAGTCCCTGTGTCTCTCTCGGTCCCTGTGTCTGCTCGGTCCCTCTGTCTCGCTCTCGGTCCCTGTGTCTCTCTGTCAGTCCCTGTGTCTCTCTCTCTCTCGGTCACTGTGTCTCTCTCTCTCGGTCCCTGTGTCTCTCTCTCGGTCCCTGTGTCTCTCTCGGTCACTGTGTCTCTCTCGGTCCCTGTGACTCGCTCAGACCCTGTGTCTCACTCTGTCCCTCTGACTCTCTCGGTCTCTGTGTCTTACTCCGTCCCTGTATCTCTCTCTCGGTCCCTGTGTCTCTCTCTCGGTCCCCGTGTCTCTCTCGGTCCCTGTGTCTCTCTCGGTCCCTGTGTCTCTCTCGGTCCCTGTGACTCTCTCTGGGTCCCTGTGTCTCTCAATCGGTCCCTGTCACTCTCTCGGTCCCTGTGTCTCACTCGGTCCCTGTGTCTCTCTCTATCGGACCCTGTCTCTCTCTCTCGGTCCCTATGTCTCACTCGGTACCTGTGTCTCTCTCTCGGACCCTGTGTCTCTCTCTCGTTCCCAGTCTCTCTCACTCGGTCACAGTGTTTCTCTCGGTCCCTATGTCTCTCTCTCGGTCCCTGTGTCTCTCACTCGGCCCCTGTCTCTCTCTCTGTCCCTTTGTCTCTCACTCGGTCCCTGTGTCTCTCTCTCGGTCCCTGTGTCTCTCTCTCTCTCTGTCCCTGTGTCTCTATCTCGGTCCCTGTGTCTCTGTCTCGGTCCCTGTCACTCTCTCGGTCCCTGTGTCTCACTCGGTCCCTGTGTCTCTCTCAGTCCCTGTGTCTCTCTCTCTCTGTCTTGGTGTCTCTCTCTCGGTCCCTGTGTCTCTCTCTCTCGGTCCCTGTGTCTCTCTCGGTCCTGGTGTCTCTCTTGTTCCCTGTGTCTCTCTCTCAGTCCCTGTGTCTCTCTCTCAGTCCCTGTGTCTCTCTCTTGGTCCCTGTGTCTCTCTCTCTCTCGGACCCTGTGTCTCTCTCAGTCCCTGTGTCTCTCTCGGTCGCTGTGTCTCTCTCTCAGTCCCTGTGACTCGGTCAGTCCCTGTGTCTCTCACTCGGTCCCTGTGTCTCTCTCAGTCCCTGTGTCTCTCTCGGTCGCTGTGTCTCTCTCTCGGTCCCTGTGTCTCTCTCTCGGTGCCTGTCTCTCTCTCTCTCGGTCCCTGTGTCTCACTCGGTCCCGGTATCTCTCTCGCGGTCCCTGTGTCTCTCTCTCTGTCCCGGTGTCCCTCTCTCGGTCACTGTGTCTCTCTTGGTCCCTGTCTCTCTCTCTCGGTCCCTGTCTCTCAATTGTCCCTGTGTCTGTGTCTCGGTGCCTGTGTCTCTCTCGGTCCCTGTGTCTCTCTCGGTCCCTGTGTTTCATTCTCGGTCCCTGTGTCTCTCTCGGTCCCTGTGTCTCTCTCGGTCCCTGTATGTCTCTCGGTCCCGGTGTCTCTCTCTCGGTCCCTGTGTCTCTCTCTCGGTCCCTGTGTCTCTCTCGGTCCCTGTGACTCGCTCAGTCCCTTTGTCTCTCTCTTGGTCCCTGTGTCTCTCTCGGTCCCTGTGTCTCTCTCTCGGTCCCTGTGTCTCTCTCGGTCGCTGTGTCTCACTCGGTCCCTGTGTCTCTCTCGGTCCCGGTGTCTCTCTCTCGGTCCCTGTGTCTCTCTCTCGGTCCCTGTCTCTCTCTCGGTCCCTGTGTCTCTCTCTCTTGGACCCTGTGTCTCTCTCAGTCCCTGTGTCTCTCTCGGTCCCTGTGTCTCTCTCGGTCGCTGTGTCTCACTCGGTCCCTGTGTCTCTCTCGGTCCCTGTGTCTCTCTCGGTCCCTGTGTCTCTCTCTGTCTCTGTGACTCTCTCGGTCCCTGTGTCTCTCTCGGTGCCTGAGTCTCTCTCGGTCCCTCTGTCTCTCTCTCGCTCCCTGTCTTTCTCTCTTGGACGATTGTGTCTCACTCTCGGTCCCTGTGTCTCACTCGGTCCCTGTGTCTCTATCGGTCCCTGTGTCTCTCTGTCGGTCCCTGTGTCTCTCTCTCGGTCACTGTCTCTCTCTCGGTCCCTGTGTCTCACTCGGTCCCTGTGTCTCTCTCGGTCCCTCTGTCTCTCTCTCTGTCCCTTTGTCTCTCACTCGGTCCCGGTGTCTCTCACTCGGTCCCTGTGTCTCTGTCTCGGTCCCTGTCACTCTCTCGGTCCCTGTGTCTCACTCGGTCCCTGTGTCTGTCTCGGTCACTGTGTCTCTCTCAGTCCCTGTGTCTCTCTCTCTGTCCTGGTGTCTCTCTCTCGGTCCCTGTGTCTCTCTCTTGGTCCCTGTGTCTCTCTCGGTCCCTGTGTCTCTCTCTCAGTCCATGTGTCTCTCTCTCAGTCCCTGTGTCTCTCTCTCTCGGTCCCTGTGTCTCTCTCTCGGTCCCTGTGTCTCTCTCTCTCGGACCCTGTGTCTCTCTCAGTCCCTGTGTCTCTCTCGGTCGCTGTGTCTCTCTCTCGGTCCCTGTGTCTCTCTCTCGGTGCCTGTGTCTCTCTCGGTCCCTGTGTCTCTCCGGTCCTTGTGTCTCTCTCTCGGTCCCTGTATCTCTCTCGGTCCCTGTGTCTCTCTCGGTCCCTCTGTCTCTCTCTCGCTCCCTGTCTTTCTCTCTCGGACGATTGTGTCTCTCTCTCGGTCCCTGTGTCTCACTCGGTCCCTGTGTCTCTCACTCGGTCCCTGTCACTCTCTTGGGCCCTGTGTCTCACTCGGTCCCTGTCTCTCTCTCTCAGTTTCAGCGTCTCTGTCGGTCCCTGTGCCTCTCACTCGGTCCCTGTCTCTCTCTCGGTCCCTGTGTCTCTCTCCCTCGGTCCGTGTGTCTCTCTCTCGGTCCCTGTGTCTCTCTCTCGGTGCCTGTCTCTCTCTCTCTCGGTCCCTGTGTCTCACTCGGTCCCGGTATCTCTCTCGCGGTCCCTGTGTCTCTCTCTCTGTCCCGGTGTCCCTCTCTCGGTCACTGTGTCTCTCTTGGTCCCTGTGTCTCTCTCTCGGTCCCTGTGTCTCCCTCGGTCCGTGTGTCTCACTCGGTCCCTGTCTCTCTCTCTCGGTCCCTGTCTCTCAATTGTCCCTGTGTCTGTGTCTCGGTGCCTGTGTCTCTCTCGGTCCCTGTGTCTCTCTCGGTCCCTGTGTTTCACTCTCGGTCCCTGTGTCTCTCTCGGTCCCTGTGTCTCTCTCGGTCCCTGTATGTCTCTCGGTCCCGGTGTCTCTCTCTCGGTCCCTGTGTCTCTCTCTCGGTCCCTGTGTCTCTCTCGGTCCCTGTGACTCGCTCAGTCCCTTTGTCTCTCTCTTGGTCCCTGTGTCTCTCTCTCGGTCCCTGTGTCTCTCTCGGTCGCTGTGTCTCACTCGGTCCCTGTGTCTCTCTCGGTCCCGGTGTCTCTCTCTCGGTCCCTGTGTCTCTCTCTCGGTCCCTGTCTCTCTCTCGGTCCCTGTGTCTCTCTCTCATGGACCCTGTGTCTCTCTCAGTCCCTGTGTCTCTCTCGGTCCCTGTGTCTCTCTCGGTCGCTGTGTCTCACTCGGTCCCTGTGTCTCTCTCGGTCCCTGTGTCTCTCTCGGTCCCTGTGTCTCTCTCTGTCTCTGTGAGTCTCTCGGTCCCTGTGTCTCTCTCGGTGCCTGAGTCTCTCTCGGTCCCTCTGTCTCTCTCTCGCTCCCTGTCTTTCTCTCTTGGACGATTGTGTCTCACTCTCGGTCCCTGTGTCTCACTCGGTCCCTGTGTCTCTATCGGTCCCTGTGTCTCTCTGTCGGTCCCTGTGTCTCTCTCTCGGTCACTGTCTCTCTCTCGGTCCCTGTGTCTCACTCGGTCCCTGTGTCTCTCTCGGTCCCTCTGTCTCTCTCTCTGTCCCTTTGTCTCTCACTCGGTCCCGGTGTCTCTCACTCGGTCCCTGTGTCTCTGTCTCGGTCCCTGTCACTCTCTCGGTCCCTGTGTCTCACTCGGTCCCTGTGTCTGTCTCGGTCCCTGTGTCTCTCTCAGTCCCTGTGTCTCTCTCTCTGTCCTGGTGTCTCTCTCTCGGTCCCTGTGTCTCTCTCTTGGTCCCTGTGTCTCTCTCGGTCCCTGTGTCTCTCTCTCAGTCCATGTGTCTCTCTCTCAGTCCCTGTGTCTCTCTCTCTCGGTCCCTGTGTCTCTCTCTCGGTCCCTGTGTCTCTCTCTCTCGGACCCTGTGTCTCTCTCAGTCCCTGTGTCTCTCTCGGTCGCTGTGTCTCTCTCTCGGTCCCTGTGTCTCTCTCTCGGTGCCTGTGTCTCTCTCGGTCCCTGTGTCTCTCCGGTCCTTGTGTCTCTCTCTCGGTCCCTGTATCTCTCTCGGTCCCTGTGTCTCTCTCGGTCCCTCTGTCTCTCTCTCGCTCCCTGTCTTTCTCTCTCGGACGATTGTGTCTCTCTCTCGGTCCCTGTGTCTCACTCGGTCCCTGTGTCTCTCACTCGGTCCCTGTCACTCTCTTGGGCCCTGTGTCTCACTCGGTCCCTGTCTCTCTCTCTCAGTTTCAGCGTCTCTGTCGGTCCCTGTGCCCCTCACTCGGTCCCTGTCTCTCTCTCGGTCCCTGTGTCTCTCTCCCTCGGTCCGTGTGTCTCTCTCGGTCCCTGTATCTCTCTGTCTCGGTCCCTGTGTCTCTCTCGGTCGCTGTGTCTCATTCGGTCCATGTGTCTCTCTCGGTCCCTGTGTCTCTCTCTCTCGGTCCCTGTGTCTCTTTCTCGGTCCCTGTGTCTCTCTCTCGGTCCCTGTGTCTCTCTCGGTCCCTGTGTCTCCCTCTCACCCCTGTGTCTCACTCGGTCCATGTGTCTCTCTCGGTCCTTGTGTCTCTCTCTCGGTCCCTGTGTCTCTCTCTCTCTCAGTCCCTGTGTCTCTTTCGGTCACTGTCTCTCTCTTGGTCCCTGTGTCTCTCTCGGTCCCTGTCTCTCTCTCGGTCCCTGTGACTCGCTCAGTCCCTGTGCCTATCTCTCGGTCCCTGTGTCTCTCTCTCGGTCCCTGTCACTCTCTCGGTCCCTGTTTCTCAATCGGTCCCTGTGTCTCTCTCTCGGTCCCTGTCTCTCTCTCTCGGTCCCTGTCTCTCTCTCTCGGTCACTCTGTTTCTCTCGGTCCCTGTGTCTCTCTCTCGGTCCCTGTGTCCCTCTCGGTCCCTGTGTCTCTCTCTCGGTCCCTGTGTCTCTTACTCGGTCCCTGTGTCTCTCACTCGGTACCTGTGTCAGCTCGGTCCCTGTGTCCCCATCTCGGTCCCTGTGTCTCTTTCGGTCCTTGTGTCTCTCTCTCGGTCACTGTCTCTGTCTCAGTCCCTGTGTATCTCTTGGTCCTTGTGTCTCTCTCTCGATCACTGTCTCTCTCTCGGACCCTGTGTCTCTCTCGGTCCCTGTGACTCGCTCAGTCCCTCTCTCTCTCTCTTGTTCCCTGTGTCTCTCTCTTGGTCCCTGTGTTTGCTCGGTCCCTGTGTATCCCTCTCAGTCCCTGTGTCTCTCTCAGTCCTTGTGTCTCTCTCTCTCGGTCGCTGTGTCTCTCTCTCTCTCAGTCCCTGTGTCTCTCTCGGTCACTTTCTCTCTCGTTCCCTGTGTCTCTCTCTCGGTCCCTGTGTCTCCCTCAGTCCCTGTGTCACACTCGGTGCCTGTGTCTCTCTCGGTCCCTGTGTTTCTCTCGGTCCCTGTGTCTCTGTCAGTCCCTGTGTCTCTCTCTCCCAGTCCCTGTGTCTCTCTCGGTCACTGTCTCTCTCTCGGTCCCTGTGTCTCTCTCGGTCTCTGTGTCTCACTCGGTCACTGTGTCTCTCTCGGTCCCGGTGTCTCTCTCGGTCCCTGTGTCTCACTCGGTGCCTGTGTCTCAATCGGTCCCTGTGTCTCTCTCAGTCCCTGTGTCTCACTCGGTGCCTGTGTCTCTCTCGGTCCTTGTGTCTCTCTCTCGGTCCCTGTGTCTCTCTCTCCCAGTCCCTGTGTCTCTCTCGGTCACTGTCTCTCTCTCGGTCCCTGTGTCTCTCTCAGTCCCTGTGACTCTCTCTCTCGGTCCCTGTGTCTCTCTCAGTCTCTGTGTCTCACTCGGTCACTGTGTCTCTCTCGGTCCCGGTGTCTCTCTCGGTCCCTCTGTCTCTCTCTTGCTCCCTGTGTCTTTCTCGGTCCCTGTGTCTCTCCCGGTCCCTGTCTCTCTCTCTCAGTCCCTGTGTCTCTCTCTCGGTCCTTGTGTCTCTCTCTCGGTCCCTGTGTCTCCCTCGGTCCGTGTGTCTCACTCGTTCCCTGTGTCTCTCTCGGTCCTTGTATCTCTCTCTCACCCCTGTGTCTCTCTCGGTCCTGGTGTCTCTCTTGGTCTCTGTGTCTCTCTCTCTCAGTCCCTGTGTCTCTCTCTCAGTCCCTGTGTCTCTCTCTCGTTGCCTTTGTCTCTCTCTCAGTCCCTGTGTCTCTCTCTCAGTCCCTGTGTCTCACTCGGTCCCTGTGTCTCTCTCGGTCCCTGTGTCTCCCTCTCACCCCTGTTTCTCACTCGGTCCCTATGTCTCTCTCGGTCCTTGTGTCTCTCACTCAGTACCTGTGTCTCTACTGTTCCCTGTGTCTCTCTCTCTCGGTCCCTGTTTCTCTCTCTCGGTCTCTGTGTCTCTCTCTCGGTCCCTGTGTCTGCTATGTCCCTCTGTCTCCCTCTCGGTCCCTGTGTCTCTCTCGGTCCCTGTGACTCGCTCAGTCCCTCTGTCTCTCTCGGTCCCTGTGTCTCTCTCTCGGTCCCTGTGTCTCTCTCTCGGTCCCTGTGTCTCTCACTCAGTACCTGTGTCTCTCTCACGGTCCCTGTGTCTCCCTCTCGGTCCCTGTGTCTCTCTGGGTCCTTGTGTCTCTCTCTCGGTCCCTGTGTCTATCTCGGTCACTGTCTCTCTCTAGGTCCCTGTGTCTCTCTCGGTCCCTGTGTCTCTCTCGGTCACTGTCTCTCTCAGTCCCTGTGTCACACTCGGTGCCTGTGTCTCTCTCGGTCCCTGTGTTTCTCTCGGTCCCTGTGTCTCTGTCAGTCCCTGTGTCTCTCTCTCCCAGTCCCTGTGTCTCTCTCGGTCACTGTCTCTCTCTCGGTCCCTGTGTCTCTCTCGGTCTCTGTGTCTCACTCGGTCACTGTGTCTCTCTCGGTCCCGGTGTCTCTCTCGGTCCCTGTGTCTCACTCGGTGCCTGTGTCTCAATCGGTCCCTGTGTCTCTCTCAGTCCCTGTGTCTCACTCGGTGCCTGTGTCTCTCTCGGTCCTTGTGTCTCTCTCTCGGTCCCTGTGTCTCTCTCTCCCAGTCCCTGTGTCTCTCTCGGTCACTGTCTCTCTCTCGGTCCCTGTGTCTCTCTCAGTCCCTGTGACTCTCTCTCTCGGTCCCTGTGTCTCTCTCAGTCTCTGTGTCTCACTCGGTCACTGTGTCTCTCTCGGTCCCGGTGTCTCTCTCGGTCCCTCTGTCTCTCTCTTGCTCCCTGTGTCTTTCTCGGTCCCTGTGTCTCTCCCGGTCCCTGTCTCTCTCTCTCAGTCCCTGTGTTTCTCTCTCGGTCCTTGTGTCTCTCTCTCGGTCCCTGTGTCTCCCTCGGTCCGTGTGTCTCACTCGTTCCCTGTGTCTCTCTCGGTCCTTGTATCTCTCTCTCACCCCTGTGTCTCTCTCGGTCCTGGTGTCTCTCTTGGTCTCTGTGTCTCTCTCTCTCAGTCCCTGTGTCTCTCTCTCAGTCCCTGTGTCTCTCTCTCGTTGCCTTTGTCTCTCTCTCAGTCCCTGTGTCTCTCTCTCAGTCCCTGTGTCTCACTCGGTCCCTGTGTCTCTCTCGGTCCCTGTGTCTCCCTCTCACCCCTGTTTCTCACTCGGTCCCTATGTCTCTCTCGGTCCTTGTGTCTCTCACTCAGTACCTGTGTCTCTACTGTTCCCTGTGTCTCTCTCTCTCGGTCCCTGTTTCTCTCTCTCGGTCTCTGTGTCTCTCTCTCGGTCCCTGTGTCTGCTATGTCCCTCTGTCTCCCTCTCGGTCCCTGTGTCTCTCTCGGTCCCTGTGACTCGCTCAGTCCCTCTGTCTCTCTCGGTCCCTGTGTCTCTCTCTCGGTCCCTGTGTCTCTCTCTCGGTCCCTGTGTCTCTCACTCAGTACCTGTGTCTCTCTCACGGTCCCTGTGTCTCCCTCTTGGTCCCTGTGTCTCTCTGGGTCCTTGTGTCTCTCTCTCGGTCCCTGTGTCTATCTCAGTCACTGTCTCTCTCTAGGTCCCTGTGTCTCTCTCGGTCCCTGTGTCTCTCTCGGTCACTGTCTCTCTCAGTCCCTGTGTCTCACTCGGTCCCTGTGATTCTCTCGGTCCTTGTGTCTCTCTCTCGGTCCCTGTGTCTCTCTCTCCCAGTCCCTGTGTTTCTCTCGGTCACTGTTTCTCTCTCGGTCCCTGTGTCTCTCTCGGTCTCTGTGTCTCACTCGGTCCCTGTGTCTCTCTCGGTCCCTTTGTCTCTCTCTCTCGGTCCCTGTGTCTCTCTCTCGCTCCCTGTATCTCTCTCAGTCCCTGTGACTCGCTCAGTCCCTGTGTCTCTCTCTCGGTCCCTGTGTCTCTCTCGGACGCTGTGTCTCACTCGGTCCCTGTGTCTCGCTCGGTCCTTGTGTCTCTCTCTCTCGGTCCCTGTGTCTCTCTCTCTCAGTCCCTGTGTCTCTCTCTCAGTCCCTGTGTCTCTCTCTCGTTGCCTTTGTCTCTCTCTCAGTCCCTGTGTCTCTCTCTCAGTCCCTGTGTCTCACTCGGTCCCTGTGTCTCTCTCGGTCCCTGTGTCTCCCTCTCACCCCTGTTTCTCACTCGGTCCCTATGTCTCTCTCGGTCCTTGTGTCTCTCACTCAGTACCTGTGTCTCTACTGTTCCCTGTGTCTCTCTCTCTCGGTCCCTGTTTCTCTCTCTCGGTCTCTGTGTCTCTCTCTCGGTCCCTGTGTCTGCTATGTCCCTCTGTCTCCCTCTCGGTCCCTGTGTCTCTCTCGGTCCCTGTGACTCGCTCAGTCCCTCTGTCTCTCTCGGTCCCTGTGTCTCTCTCTCGGTCCCTGTGTCTCTCTCTCGGTCCCTGTGTCTCTCACTCAGTACCTGTGTCTCTCTCACGGTCCCTGTGTCTCCCTCTTGGTCCCTGTGTCTCTCTGGGTCCTTGTGTCTCTCTCTCGGTCCCTGTGTCTATCTCAGTCACTGTCTCTCTCTAGGTCCCTGTGTCTCTCTCGGTCCCTGTGTCTCTCTCGGTCACTGTCTCTCTCAGTCCCTGTGTCTCACTCGGTCCCTGTGATTCTCTCGGTCCTTGTGTCTCTCTCTCGGTCCCTGTGTCTCTCTCTCCCAGTCCCTGTGTTTCTCTCGGTCACTGTTTCTCTCTCGGTCCCTGTGTCTCTCTCGGTCTCTGTGTCTCACTCGGTCCCTGTGTCTCTCTCGGTCCCTTTGTCTCTCTCTCTCGGTCCCTGTGTCTCTCTCTCGCTCCCTGTATCTCTCTCAGTCCCTGTGACTCGCTCAGTCCCTGTGTCTCGCTCGGTCCCTGTGTCTCCTTCGCACCCCTGTGTCTCACTCGGTCCCTGTGTCTCTCTCGGTCCTTGTGTCTCTCTCTCTCGGTCCCTGTGTCTCTCTCTCTCAGTCCCTGTGTCTCTCCCTCGGTCCCTGTGTCTCTCTCGGTCCCTGTGTCTCACTCGGTCCCTGTGTCTCTCTCGGTCCTTGTGTCTCTCTCTCGGTCCCTGTGTCTCTCTCGGTCACTGTCTCTCTCTCAGTCCCTGTGTCTCTCTCGGTCCCTGTGTCTCTCTCGGTCTCTGTGTCTCTCACTCGGTCCCTGTCTCTCTCTCGGTCCCTGTGTCTCACTCGGTCCCTGTCTCTCTCTATGTTTCATGTCTCTGTCGGTCCCTGTGACTCTCTCGGTCCCTGTGTCTCTCTCTAGGTGCTTGTGTCTCTCTCGGTCCCTGTGTCTCTCTCTAGGTGCTTGTGTCTCACTCGGTCCCTGTCACTCTCTCGGTCCCTGTGTCTCACTCGCTCCCTGTGTCTCTCTCTCGTTCCCTGAGTCTCTCTCTCGGTCCTGTCTCTCTCTCGTTTACTGTGTTTCTCTCGGTCCCTGTGTCTCACTCTCGGTCCCTGTGTCTCTCACTCGGTACCTGTCTCTGTCTCGGTCCCTGTGTCTGTCTCTTGCACCCTGTGTCTTTCTCGGTCCCTGTGTCTCACTCGGTCACTGTGTCTCTCCCGGTCCCTGTCTCTCTCTCTCAGTCCCTGTGTCTCTCTCTCTGTCCCGGTGTCTCTCTCTCGGTCACTGTGTCTCTCTCTCGGTCACTGTGACTCTCTCGGTCCCTGTGTCTCTCTCTAGGTCCTTGTGTCTCTCTCGGTCCCTGTGTTGCTCTCTGGGTCCCTGTGTCTCTCTCTCGGTCCCTGTGTCTCTCTCGGTCCCTGTGTCTCTCTCTCGGTCCCTGTGTCTCACTCGGTCCCTGTGTCTCTCTCCCTCGGTCCCTGTGTCTCTCTCGGTCCCTGTGTCTCACTCGGTCCCTGTGACTCTCTCGGTCCCTGTGTCTCTCTCCCTATGTCCCTGTGTCTCTCTCGGTCCTGGTGTCTCTGTTGGTCCCTGTGTCTCTCTCTCAGTCCCTGTGTCTCTCTCTCAGTCCCTGTGTCTCTCTCAGTCCCTGTGTCTCTCTCTCACACCCTTGTGTCTCTCTCAGTCCCAGTGTCTCTCTCTCGGTCCCTGTGACTCTCTCAGTCCCTGTGTCTCTCTCGGTCCCTGTGTCTCTCTCTCACACCCCTGTGTCTCTCTCGGTCCCAGTGTCTCTCTCGGCCCATGTGTCTCTCTCTCGGTCCCTGTGTCTCTCTCGGTTACTGTGTCTCTCTCAGTCCCTGTGTCTCATTCGCTCCCTGTCTCTCTCTCGGTCCCTTTGCCACTCTCTAAGACCCTGTGTCTCTCTGTTGTCCCTGAGTCTCTCTCTCAGTTCCTGTGTCTCACTCGGTCCCTGTCTCTCTCTCTGTCCCGGTGTCTCTCTCTCGGTCCCTGTGTCTCTCTCTCGGTCACTGTGTCTCTCTTGGTCCCTGTGTCTCTCTGTCAGTCCCTGTGTCTCTCTCTCGGTCTGTGTCTCTCTCTCAGTCCCTGTGTCTCACTCGGTCCCTGTGTCTCTCTCTCCATCCCTGTGTCTCTCTCTCGGTCCCTGTGTCTCTCTCTCGGTCCCTGTGTCTCTCTCGGTCCCTGTGTCTCTCTCTCCATCCCTGTGTCTCTCTCTCGGTCCCTGTGTCTCTCTCGGTCCCTGCCTCTCTCTCGGTCCCTGTGACTCGCTCAGTCCCTGTGCCTATCTCTCGGTCCCTGTGTCTCTCTCTCGGTCCCTGTCACTCTCTCGGTCCCTGTTTCTCAATCGGTCCCTGTGTCTCTCTCTCGGTCCCTGTCTCTCTCTCTCGGTCCCTGTCTCTCTCTCTCGGTCACTCTGTTTCTCTCGGTCCCTGTGTCTCTCTCTCGGTCCCTGTGTCCCTCTCGGTCCCTGTGTCTCTCTCTCGGTCCCTGTGTCTCTTACTCGGTCCCTGTGTCTCTCACTCGGTACCTGTGTCAGCTCGGTCCCTGTGTCCCCATCTCGGTCCCTGTGTCTCTTTCGGTCCTTGTGTCTCTCTCTCGGTCACTGTCTCTGTCTCAGTCCCTGTGTATCTCTTGGTCCTTGTGTCTCTCTCTCGATCACTGTCTCTCTCTCGGACCCTGTGTCTCTCTCGGTCCCTGTGACTCGCTCAGTCCCTCTCTCTCTCTCTTGTTCCCTGTGTCTCTCTCTTGGTCCCTGTGTTTGCTCGGTCCCTGTGTATCCCTCTCAGTCCCTGTGTCTCTCTCAGTCCTTGTGTCTCTCTCTCTCGGTCGCTGTGTCTCTCTCTCTCTCAGTCCCTGTGTCACACTCGGTGCCTGTGTCTCTCTCGGTCCCTGTGTTTCTCTCGGTCCCTGTGTCTCTGTCAGTCCCTGTGTCTCTCTCTCCCAGTCCCTGTGTCTCTCTCGGTCACTGTCTCTCTCTCGGTCCCTGTGTCTCTCTCGGTCTCTGTGTCTCACTCGGTCACTGTGTCTCTCTCGGTCCCGGTGTCTCTCTCGGTCCCTGTGTCTCACTCGGTGCCTGTGTCTCACTCGGTGCCTGTGTCTCTCTCGGTCCTTGTGTCTCTCTCTCGGTCTCTGTGTCTCTCTCTCCCAGTCCCTGTGTCTCTCTCGGTCACTGTCTCTCTCTCGGTCCCTGTGTCTCTCTCAGTCCCTGTGACTCTCTCTCTCGGTCCCTGTGTCTCTCTCAGTCTCTGTGTCTCACTCGGTCACTGTGTCTCTCTCGGTCCCGGTGTCTCTCTCGGTCCCTCTGTCTCTCTCTTGCTCCGTGTCTTTCTCGGTCCCTGTGTCTCTCCCGGTCCCTGTCTCTCTCTCTCAGTCCCTGTGTCTCTCTCTCGGTCCCTGTGTCTCCCTCGGTCCGTGTGTCTCACTCGTTCCCTGTGTCTCTCTCGGTCCTTGTATCTCTCTCTCACCCCTGTGTCTCTCTCGGTCCTGGTGTCTCTCTTGGTCTCTGTGTCTCTCTCTCTCAGTCCCTGTGTCTCTCTCTCAGTCCCTGTGTCTCTCTCTCGTTGCCTTTGTCTCTCTCTCAGTCCCTGTGTCTCTCTCTCAGTCCCTGTGTCTCACTCGGTCCCTGTGTCTCTCTCGGTCCCTGTGTCTCCCTCTCACCCCTGTTTCTCACTCGGTCCCTATGTCTCTCTCGGTCCTTGTGTCTCTCACTCAGTACCTGTGTCTCTACTGTTCCCTGTGTCTCTCTCTCTCGGTCCCTGTTTCTCTCTCTCGGTCTCTGTGTCTCTCTCTCGGTCCCTGTGTCTGCTATGTCCCTCTGTCTCCCTCTCGGTCCCTGTGTCTCTCTCGGTCCCTGTGACTCGCTCAGTCCCTCTGTCTCTCTCGGTCCCTGTGTCTCTCTCTCGGTCCCTGTGTCTCTCTCTCGGTCCCTGTGTCTCTCACTCAGTACCTGTGTCTCTCTCACGGTCCCTGTGTCTCCCTCTCGGTCCCTGTGTCTCTCTCGGTCCCTGTGTCTCTCTCTCGGTCCCTGTGTCTATCTCGGTCACTGTCTCTCTCTAGGTCCCTGTGTCTCTCTCGGTCCCTGTGTCTCTCTCGGTCACTGTCTCTCTCAGTCCCTCTGTCTCACTCGGTCCCTGTGATTCTCTCGGTCCTTGTGTCTCTCTCTCGGTCCCTGTGTCTCTCTCTCCCAGTCCCTGTGTTTCTCTCGGTCACTGTTTCTCTCTCGGTCCCTGTGTCTCTCTCGGTCTCTGTGTCTCACTCGGTCCCTGTGATTCTCTCGGTCCTTGTGTCTCTCTCTCGGTCCCTGTGTCTCTCTCTCCCAGTCCCTGTGTTTCTCTCGGTCACTGTTTCTCTCTCGGTCCCTGTGTCTCTCTCGGTCTCTGTGTCTCACTCGGTCCCTGTCTCTCTCTCTCGGTCCCTGTGTCTCTCTCTCGGTCCCTGTGTCTCTCTCGGACGCTGTGTCTCGCTCGGTCCCTGTGTCTCCTTCGCACCCCTGTGTCTCACTCGGTCCCTGTGTCTCTCTCGGTCCTTGTGTCTCTCTCTCTCGGTCCCTGTGTCTCTCTCTCTCAGTCCCTGTGTCTCTCCCTCGGTCCCTGGGTCTCGCTCGGTCCCTGTGTCTCACTCGGTCCCTGTGTCTCTCTCGGTCCTTGTGTCTCTCTCTCGGTCCCTGTGTCTCTCTCGGTCACTGTCTCTCTCTCAGTCCCTGTGTCTCTCTCGGTCCCTGTGTCTCTCTCGGTCTCTGTGTCTCTCACTCGGTCCCTGTCTCTCTCTCGGTCCCTGTGTCTCACTCGGTCCCTGTCTCTCTCTATGTTTCATGTCCCTGTCGGTCCCTGTGACTCTCTCGGTCCCTGTGTCTCTCTCTAGGTGCTTGTGTCTCTCTCGGTCCCTGTGTCTCTCTCTCAGGGTCCCTGTGTCTCACTCGGTCCCTGTCACTCTCTCGGTCCCTGTGTCTCACTCGGTCCCTGTGTCTCTCTCTCGTTCCCTGAGTCTCTCTCTCGGTCCTGTCTCTCTCTCGTTTACTGTGTTTCTCTCGGTCCCTGTGTCTCACTCTCGGTCCCTGTGTCTCTCACTCGGTACCTGTCTCTGTCTCAGTCCCTGTGTCTGTCTCTTGCACCCTGTGTCTTTCTCGGTCCCTGTGTCTCACTCGGTCACTGTGTCTCTCCCGGTCCCTGTCTCTCTCTCTCAGTCCCTGTGTCTCTCTCTCTGTCCCGGTGTCTCTCTCTCGGTCACTGTGTCTCTCTCTCAGTCCCTGTGACTCTCTCGGTCCCTGTGTCTCTCTCTAGGTCCTTGTGTCTCTCTCGGTCCCTGTGTTGCTCTCTGGGTCCCTGTGTCTCTCTCTCGGTCCCTGTGACTCTCTCAGTCCCTGTGTCTCTCTCGGTCCCTGTGTCTCTCTCTCGGTCCCTGTGTCTCACTCGGTCCCTGTGTCTCTCTCCCTCGGTCCCTGTGTCTCTCTCGGTCCCTGTGTCTCACTCGGTCCCTGTGACTCTCTCGGTCCCTGTGTCTCTCTCCCTATGTCCCTGTGTCTCTCTCGGTCCTGGTGTCTCTGTTGGTCCCTGTGTCTCTCTCTCAGTCCCTGTGTCTCTCTCTCAGTCCCTGTGTCTCTCTCAGTCCCTGTGTCTCTCTCTCACACCCCTGTGTCTCTCTCGGTCCCAGTGTCTCTCTCTCGGTCCCTGTGACTCTCTCAGTCCCTGTGTCTCTCTCGGTCCCTGTGTCTCTCTCTCACACCCCTGTGTCTCTCTCGGTCCCAGTGTCTCTCTCGGCCCATGTGTCTCTCTCTCGGTCCCTGTGTCTCTCTCGGTTACTGTGTCTCTCTCAGTCCCTGTGTCTCATTCGCTCCCTGTCTCTCTCTCGGTCCCTTTGCCACTCTCTAAGACCCTGTGTCTCTCTGTTGTCCCTGAGTCTCTCTCTCAGTTCCTGTGTCTCACTCGGTCCCTGTCTCTCTCTCTGTCCCGGTGTCTCTCTCTCGGTCCCTGTGTCTCTCTCTCGGTCACTGTGTCTCTCTTGGTCCCTGTGTCTCTCTGTCAGTCCCTGTGTCTCTCTCTCGGTCTGTGTCTCTCTCTCAGTCCCTGTGTCTCACTCGGTCCCTGTGTCTCTCTCTCCATCCCTGTGTCTCTCTCTCGGTCCCTGTGTCTCTCTCTCGGTCCCTGTGTCTCTCTCGGTCCCTGTGTCTCTCTCTCCATCCCTGTGTCTCTCTCTCGGTCCCTGTGTCTCTCTCTCGGTCCCTGTGTCTCTCTCGGTCCCTGTGTCTCTCTCTTGGTCACTGTGTCTCACTCGGTCCCTGTATTTCTCACTCGGTACCTGTCTCTGTCTCGATCCCTGTGTCTCGCTCGGTACCTGTGTCTCTCTCTCGGTCCTTGTGTCTCTCTCTCGGTCCCTGTGTCTCCCTCGGTCCGTGTGTCTCACTCGTTCCCTGTGTCTCTCTCGGTCCTTGTATCTCTCTCTCACCCCTGTGTCTCTCTCGGTCCTGGTGTCTCTCTCTCAGTCCCTGTGTCTCTCTCTCGTTGCCTTTGTCTCTCTCTCAGTCCCTGTGTCTCTCTCTCAGTCCCTGTGTCTCACTCGGTCCCTGTGTCTCTCTCGGTCCCTGTGTCTCCCTCTCACCCCTGTTTCTCACTCGGTCCCTATGTCTCTCTCGGTCCTTGTGTCTCTCACTCAGTACCTGTGTCTCTACTGTTCCCAGTGTCTCTCTCTCTCGGTCCCTGTTTGTCTCTCTCGGTCTCTGTGTCTCTCTCTCGGTCCCTGTGTCTGCTATGTCCCTCTGTCTCTCTCTCGGTACCTGTGTCTGCTATGTCCCTCTGTCTCTCTCTCGGTCCCTGTGTCTCTCTCGGTCCCTGTGACTCGCTCAGTCCCTCTGTCTCTCTCGGTCCCTGTGTCTCTCTCTCGGTCCCTGTGTCTCTCTCTCGGTCCCTGTGTCTCTCACTCAGTACCTGTGTCTCTCTTGTTCCCTGTGTCTCTCTCACGGTCCCTGTGTCTCTCTCTCGGTCTCTGTGTCTCTCTCTCGGTCCCTGTGTCTGCTCGGTCCCTGTGTCTCCCTCTCGGTCCCTGTGTCTCTCTCTCGGTCCCTGTGTCTCTCTCGGTCCCTGTGTCTCTCTCTTGGTCACTGTGTCTCACTCGGTCCCTGTATTTCTCACTCGGTACCTGTCTCTGTCTCGGTCCCTGTGTCTCGCTCGGTACCTGTGTCTCTCTCTCGGTCCTTGTGTCTCTCTCTCGGTCCCTGTGATTCCCTCGGTCCTTGTGTCTCTCTCTCGGTCCCTGTGTCTCTCTCCCCCAGTCCCTGTGTTTCTCTCGGTCACTGTTTCTCTCTCGGTCCCTGTGTCTCTCTCGGTCTCTGTGTCTCACTCGGTCCCTGTGTCTCTCTCGGTCCCTTTGTCTCTCTCTCTCGGTCCCTGTGTCTCTCTCTCGGTCCCTGTATCTCTCTCAGTCCCTGTGACTCGCTCAGTCCCTGTGTCTCTCACTCGGTCCCTGTGTGTCTCTCTCGGTCTCTGTGTCTCTCTCGGACGCTGTGTCTCACTCGGTCCCTGTGTCTCGCTCGGTCCCTGTGTCTCCTTCGCACCCCTGTGCCTCACTCGGTCCCTGTGTCTCTCTCGGTCCTTGTGTCTCTCTCTCTCGGTCCCTGTGTCTCTCTCTCTCAGTCCCTGTGTCTCTCCCTCGGTCCCTGTCTCTCTCTCGGTCCCTGTGTCTCTCTCGGTCCCTGTGTCTCAGTCGGTCCCTGTGTCTCTCTCGGTCCTTGTGTCTCTCTCTCGGTCCCTGTGTCTCTCTCGGTCACTGTCTCTCTCTCAGTCCCTGTCTCTCTCTCGGTCCCTGTGTCTCTCTCGGTCTCTGTGTCTCTCACTCGGTCCCTGTCTCTCTCTCGGTCCCTGTGTCTCACTCGGTCCCTGTCTCTCTCTATGTTTCATGTCTCTGTCGGTCCCTGTGACTCTCTCGGTCCCTGTGTCTCTCTCTAGGTGCTTGTGTCTCTCTCGGTCCCTGTGTCTCTCTCTAGGTGCTTGTGTCTCTCTCGGTCCCTGTGTCTCTCTCTCTGGGTCCCTGTGTCTCACTCGGTCCCTGTCACTCTCTCGGTCCCTGTGTCTCTCTCTCGTTCCCTGAGTCTCTCTCTCGGTCCTGTCTCTCTCTCGTTCACTGTGTTTCTCTCGGTCCCTGTGTCTCACTCTCGGTCCCTGTGTCTCTCACTCGGTACCTGTCTCTGTCTCGGTCCCTGTGTCTGTCTCTTGCACCCTGTGTCTTTCTCGGTCCCTGTGTCTCACTCGGTCACTGTGTCTCTCCCGGTCCCTGTCTCTCTCTCTCAGTCCCTGTGTCTCTCTCTCTGTCCCGGTGTCTCTCTCTCGGTCACTGTGTCTCTCTCTCGGTCACTGTGACTCTCTCGGTCCCTGTGTCTCTCTCTAGGTCCTTGTGTCTCTCTCGGTCCCTGTGTTGCTCTCTGGGTCCCTGTGTCTCTCTCTCGGTCCCTGTGACTCTCTCAGTCCCTGTGTCTCTCTCGGTCCCTGTGTCTCTCTCTCGGTCCCTGTGTCTCACTCGGTCCCTGTGTCTCTCTCCCTCGGTCCCTGTGTCTCTCTCGGTCCCTGTGTCTCACTCGGTCCCTGTGTCTCTCTCCCTATGTCCCTGTGTCTCTCTCGGTCCTGGTGTCTCTGTTGGTCCCTGTGTGTCTCTCTCAGTCCCTGTGTCTCTCTCTCAGTCCCTGTGTCTCTCTCAGTCCCTGTGTCTCTCTCTCAGTCCCTGTGTCTCTCTCGGTCCCAGTGTCTCTCTCTCGGTCCCTGTGACTCTCTCAGTCCCTGTGTCTCTCTCGGTCCCTGTGTCTCTCTCTCACACCCCTGTGTCTCTCTCGGTCCCAGTGTCTCTCTCGGCCCATGTGTCTCTCTCTCGGTCCCTGTGTCTCTCTCGGTCACTGTGTCTCTCTCAGTCCCTGTGTCTCATTCGCTCCCTGTCTCTCTCTCGGTCCCTTTGCCACTCTCTAAGACCCTGTGTCTCTCTGTTGTCCCTGAGTCTCTCTCTCAGTTCCTGTGTCTCACTCGGTCCCTGTCTCTCTCTCTGTCCCGGTGTCTCTCTCTCGGTCCCTGTGTCTCTCTCTCGGTCACTGTGTCTCTCTTGGTCCCTGTGACTCACTCGGTCCCTGTGTCTCTCTCTCCATCCCTGTGTCTCTCTCTCGGTCCCTGTGTCTCTCTCTCGGTCCCTGTGTCTCTCTCGGTCCCTGTGTCTCTCTCTCCATCCCTGTGTCTCTCTCTCGGTCCCTGTGTCTCTCTCTCGGTCCCTGTGTTTCTCTCGGTCCCTGTGTCTCTCTCTTGGTCACTGTGTCTCACTCGGTCCCTGTATTTCTCACTCGGTACCTGTCTCTGTCTCGGTCCCTGAGTCTCGCTCGGTACCTGTGTCTCTCTCTCGGTCCCTGTGTCTCTCTCTCGGTCCCTGTGACTCGCTCAATCCCTGTGACTCTCTCGGTCCCTGTGTCTCACTCGGTACCTGTGTCTCTCTCTAGGTCCCTGTGTCTCTCTCTCGGTCCCTGTGTCGCTCTCGGTCCCTGTCTCTCTCTCAGTCCCTGTGTCTCTCTCTCGGTCCCTGTGTCTCTCTCTCGTTCCCTGTGTCTCTCTCGGTCCCTGTGTCTCTCTCTCGGTCCCTGTGTCTCTCTCTCACCCCTGTGTCTCTCTCGGTCCGTGTGTCTCTCTCGGTCGCTATGTCTCACTCGATCCCTGTGTCTCTCTCGGTCCCTGTGTCTCTTTCTCACGCCTGTGTCTCTCTGTCCCGGTGTCTCTCTCGGTCCCTGTCTCTCTCACGGTCCCTGTCACTCTCTCAGTCCCTGTCTCCGTCTCGGTCCCTGTGCCTCTCTCTAAGACTCTGTGTCTCTATCTTGGTCCCTGTGTTTCTCTCAGTCCCTGTGTCTCTCTCTCTCGGTCCTGGTGTCTCTCTCGGTCCCTGTGTCTCACTCTCGGTCCCTGTGTCTCTCTCTCTGTCCCTGTGTCACTCTCTCGGTCCCTGTGTCTCTCTCGGTCACTGTGTCTCTCTCGGTCGCTGTGTCTCACTCGGTCCCTGTGTCTCTCTCGGTCCCTGTGTCTCTCTCTCACCCCTGTGTCTCTCTCTGTCCCGATGTCTCTCTCGGTCCCTGTGTCTCTCTCTCGGTCCCTGTGTCTCTCTCTGGGTCCCTGTGTCTCACTCGGTCCCTGTCTCTCTCTCGGTCTCTGTGTCTCTCTCTTGGTCACTGTGTCTCTCTTGGTCCCTGTGTCTCTCTCTCGGTCCCTGTCTCTCTCTCTCGGTCTCTGTGTCTCTCTTGGTCCCTGTGTCTCTCTCTGGGTCCCTGTGTCTCACTCGGTCCCTGTCTCTCTCTCGGTCTCTGTGTCTCTCTCTTGGTCCCTGTGTCTCTCTGTCTCGGTCCCTGTGTCTCTCTCGGTCCCTGTCTCTCTCTCTCGGTCCCTGTGTCTCTCTTGGTCCCTGTGTCTCTCTCTGGGTCCCTGTGTCTCACTCGGTCCCTGTCACTCTCTCGGTCCCTGTCTCTCTCTCTCGGTCCCTGTGTCTCTCTTGGTCCCTGTGTCTCTCTCTGGGTCCCTGTGTCTCACTCGGTCAATGTCACTCTCTCAGTCCCTGTGTCTCTCTCTCGGCCCCTGTGACTCTATCTCGGTCCCTGTGTCTCTCTCTAGGTCCCTGTGTCTCTCTCGGTCCCTGTCTCTCTCTCAGTCCCTGTGTCTCTCTCTCGGTCCCTGTGTCTCTCTCTCGTTCCCTGTGTCTCTCTCGGTCCCTGTGTCTCTCTCTCGGTCCCTGTGTCTCTCTCTCACCCCTGTGTCTCTCTCGGTCCGTGTGTCTCTCTCGGTCCCTGTGTCTCTCTCTCGTTCCCTGTGTCTCTCTCCGTCCCTGTGTCTCTCTCTCAGTCCCTGTGTCTCTCTATCGGTCCCTGTGTCTCTCTCGGTCCCTGTGTCTCTCTCGGACGCTGTGTCTCTCTCGTTCCCTGTGTCTCTCTCGGTCCCTGTGTCTCTCTCTCATTCCCTGTGTCTCTCTCTTGCTCTCTGCGTCTCTCTCTGTCCCTGTCTCTCACTTTGTCCCTGTGACTCTCACAGTCACAGTGTCTTCTCGGTCCCTGTGTCTCTCTCTCGGTCACTGTGTCTCGCTCTCGGTCCCTGTCTCTCTCTCGGTCCCTGTGTCTCTCTCGGTCCCGCTGTCTCTCTCGGTCCCTGTCTCTCTATCTTACTATCTGTGTCTCTCTCGGTCCCTGTCTCTCTCTCAGTTCCTGTGTCTCTCTCTCACCCCATGTCTCTCTCTGTCCCGGTGTCTCTCTCGGTCCCTGTCACTCTCACGGTCCCTGTCACTCTCTCAGTCCCTGTGTCTCACTAGGTCCCTGTCTCCCTCTCGGTCCCTGTGCCTCTCTCTAAGACCCTGTGTCTCTCTCTTGGTCCCTGTGTCTCTCTCAGTCCCTGTGTCTCTCTCGGTCCCTGTGTCTCACTCTTGGTCCCTGTGTCTCTCTCTCGGTTCCTGTGTCACTCACTCCGTCCCTGTTTCTCTCTCAGTCCCTGTGTCTCTCTCGGTCCCTGTGTCTCTCTCTCGATCCCTGTGTCTCTCTCTCGTTCCCGTGTCTCTCTCTGGGTCCCTGTGTCTCACTCGGTCCCTGTCTCTCTCTCGGTCCCTGTGTCTCTCTGTCGGTCCCTGTGTCTCTCTCTCGGTCCCTGTCTCTCTGTCTCGGTCACTATGTCTCTCTTGGTCCCTGTGTCTCTGTCTCGGTCCCTGTGTCTCTCTCTCGGTCGCTGTCTCGCTCTCTTGCTCTCTGTTTCTCTCTCAGTCCCTGTGTCTCTCTCAGTCCCTGTGTCTCTCTCGGTCCCTGTGTCTCTCTCTCTCGGTCCCTGTGTCTCTCTCGGCCCCTGTCTCTCTCTCAGTCCCTGTGTCTCTCTCGGTCCCTGTGTCTCTCTCGGTCCCTGTGTCTCTCTCAGTCCCTGTGTCTCTCTCGGTCCCTGTGTCTCTCTCTGGGTCCCTGTGTCTCACTCGGTCCCTGTCTCTCTCTCGGTCTCTGTGTCTCTCTCTTGGTCCCTGTGTCTCTCTGTCTCGGTCCCTGTGTCTCTCTCGGTCCCTGTCTCTCTCTCTCGGTCCCTGTGTCTCTCTTGGTCCCTGTGTCTCTCTCTGGGTCCCTGTGTCTCACTCGGTCCCTGTCACTCTCTCGGTCCCTGTCTCTCTCTCTCGGTCCCTGTGTCTCTCTTGGTCCCTGTGTCTCTCTCTGTGTCCCTGTGTCTCACTCGGTCCATGTCACTCTCTCAGTCCCTGTGTCTCTCTCTCGGCCCCTGTGACTCTATCTCGGTCCCTGTGTCTCTCTCTAGGTCCCTGTGTCTCTCTCGGTCCCTGTCTCTCTCTCAGTCCCTGTGTCTCTCTCTCGGTCCCTGTGTCTCTCTCTCGTTCCCTGTGTCTCTCTCGGTCCCTGTGTCTCTCTCTCGGTCCCTGTGTCTCTCTCTCACCCCTGTGTCTCTCTCGGTCCGTGTGTCTCTCTCGGTCCCTGTGTCTCTCTCTCGTTCCCTGTGTCTCTCTCCATCCCTGTGTCTCTCTCTCAGTCCCTGTGTCTCTCTATCGGTCCCTGTGTCTCTCTCGGTCCCTGTGTCTCTCTCGGACGCTGTGTCTCTCTCGTTCCCTGTGTCTCTCTCGGTCCCTGTGTCTCTCTCTCATTCCCTGTGTCTCTCTCTTGCTCTCTGCGTCTCTCTCTGTCCCTGTCTCTCACTTTGTCCCTGTGACTCTCACAGTCACAGTGTCTTCTCGGTCCCTGTGTCTCTCTCTCGGTCACTGTGTCTCGCTCTCGGTCCCTGTCTCTCTCTCGGTCCCTGTGTCTCTCTCGGTCCCGCTGTCTCTCTCGGTCCCTGTCTCTCTATCTTACTATCTGTGTCTCTCTCGGTCCCTGTCTCTCTCTCAGTTCCTGTGTCTCTCTCTCACCCCATGTCTCTCTCTGTCCCGGTGTCTCTCTCGGTCCCTGTCACTCTCACGGTCCCTGTCACTCTCTCAGTCCCTGTGTCTCACTAGGTCCCTGTCTCCCTCTCGGTCCCTGTGCCTCTCTCTAAGACCCTGTGTCTCTCTCTTGGTCCCTGTGTCTCTCTCAGTCCCTGTGTCTCTCTCGGTCCCTGTGTCTCACTCTTGGTCCCTGTGTCTCTCTCTCGGTTCCTGTGTCACTCACTCCGTCCCTGTTTCTCTCTCAGTCCCTGTGTCTCTCTCGGTCCCTGTGTCTCTCTCTCGATCCCTGTGTCTCTCTCTCGTTCCCGTGTCTCTCTCTGGGTCCCTGTGTCTCACTCGGTCCCTGTCTCTCTCTCGGTCCCTGTGTCTCTCTGTCGGTCCCTGTGTCTCTCTCTCGGTCCCTGTCTCTCTGTCTCGGTCACTATGTCTCTCTTGGTCCCTGTGTCTCTGTCTCGGTCCCTGTGTCTCTCTCTCGGTCGCTGTCTCGCTCTCTTGCTCTCTGTTTCTCTCTCAGTCCCTGTGTCTCTCTCAGTCCCTGTGTCTCTCTCGGTCCCTGTGTCTCTCTCTCTCGGTCCCTGTGTCTCTCTCGGCCCCTGTCTCTCTCTCAGTCCCTGTGTCTCTCTCGGTCCCTGTGTCTCTCTCGGTCCCTGTGTCTCTCTCAGTCCCTGTGTCTCTCTCGGTCCCTGTGTCTCTCTCGGCCCCTGTCTCTCTCTCGGTCCCTGTGTCTCTCTCAAGGTCCTTGTGTCTCTCTCGGTCCCTGTGTATCTCTCTCGGTCCCTGTGTCTCTCTCAGTCCCTGTGTCTCTCTCGGTCCCTGTGTCTCTCTCAGTCCCTGAGTCTCTCTCTCGGTCCCTGTGTCTCTCTCTCGGTTCCTGTGTCTCTCTCGGTCCCTGTGTCTCTCTCTCGGACCCTGTGTCTCTCTCGGTCCCTGGTTACTGGTTAGTGTGTCAGACACTAGTTATTCTCTCTAACCTGGTTACTGGTTAGTGTCAGACACTAGTTATTCTCTCTGACCTGGTTACTGGTTAGTGTGTCAGACACTAGTTATTCTCTCTAACCTGGTTACTGGTTAGTGTGCCAGACACTAGTTATTCTCTCTAACCTGGTTACTGGTTAGTGTGTCAGACACTAGTTATTCTCTCTAACCTGGTTACTGGTTAGTGTGCCAGACACTAGTTATTCTCTCTAACCTGGTTACTGGTTAGTTTGTCAGACACTAGTTATTCTCTCTAACCTGTTTACTGGTAACCTGTGTCTCTCTAGGTCCCTGTGTCTCTCTCTCAGTCCCTGTGTCTCTCTCGGTCCCTGTGTCTCTCTCGGTACCTGTGTCTCTCTCAGTCCCTGTGTCTCTCTCGGTCCCTGTGTCTCTCTCGGTACCTGTGTCTCCCTCTCGGTCCCTGTGCCTCTCTCTCGGTCCCTGTGTCTCTCTCTCGGTCCCTGTGTCTCTCTCTCGGTTCCTATGTCTCTCTCTCACCCCTGTGTCTCTCTCGGACAGTCCTCCTAAAGGACACACCATGGGACAGAGGGACAGTTTATCCTGGACAATCCCCCTAAAGGACACATCATGGGACAGAGGGACAGTTTATTCCGGACAATCCCCCTAAAGGGCACATCATGTGACCAACCCTGAAGCTAGACCCCTGACCCCAACTACAGTCCCCCAACCCTGAACTCTGACCCCATTACGTTCTCCAACATTGAACCCTGACCCCTGACCCCAGGTACAGTCCCCCAAACCTGTACCCTGACCCCAAGTACAGTCCCCCAACCCTGAACTCTGACCCCTGATCCCAAGTACAGTCCCCCAAACCTGAACCCTGACCCCAAATACAGTCCCCCAACCCAGAACCCTGACCCCTGACCCGAAGTACAGAACCCCAACCCTGACCTCTGACCCCATTACAGTCGTCCAACATTGAATCATGACCCCTGATCCCAAGTACAGCCCTCCATACCTGAACCCCGAACCCTGACCCCAATTACAGTTCCCCAACCATGAACCCTGAACTCTGACCCCAAATACAATCCCTCAACACTGAGCCCTGGACCATGACCCCAAGTACAGTCCCCCAACACTGAACCACGGATCCTGACCCCAAGTATACTCCCCCAAGGCAGAACCCTGACCCCTGTCCCCAAGTACAGTCCCCCAACGCTGAACTCTGAGCCCTGACCCCAAGTACAGTCCCCCAACCCTGAAACCTGAACCCTGACCCCACGTAAAGTCCGCAAGCCTGATTCCTGACCCCGACCCCTAGTACAGTTCCCCAACCCGAAACCCTGACACCAAGTATAGTCCCCCAACCCTATACTCTGATCCCAAGTACAGTCTCCCAACCATGAATCCCGAACACTGGCCTCAATTACAGTCCCCACCCTAAACCATGAACCCTGTCCCCAAGTAAAGTCCCCAAGCCTGATTCCTGACCCCTGACCCCAAGTACAGTTCCCTAACCCTGAACCCTGACCCCAAGTCCAGTCCCCTAACGCTGAACCCTGACCCCTGACCCCAAATACAGCCCCTCTAACCCTGAACTCTGAAACCAAGTACAGTCCCACAACCCTGAACCCTGACCCCAAGTATAGTCTCCCAACCCTGAATCCCGAACATTGACCTCAAGTACAGACCCCAACCCTGAACCCTGAACCCTGACCCCAGAAAAAACCCCAAGCTTGATTCCTGACCCCTGCCCCCAAGTACAGTTCCCCAACCCTGAACTCTGACCCCAAGTATAGTCCCCCAACCCTATACTCTGACCCCAAGTACAGTCTCCCAACCCTGATCCCTGACCCCAAGTACAGTCTGCCAACCCTGAAACCGGCATCCTGACCCCAAGTCCAGTCCCCTAACGCTAAACCCTGACCCCAAGTACATTCTCTCTAACCCAGAACCCTGAACTCTGAACCCAAGTACAGTCCCACAACTCTGAACCCTGACTCCAAGTACAGTCCCCAATCCTGAACCCTGACCCCAAGTACCGTCTCACAACCAAGAGCCCTGACCCCAAGTACAGTCTCCCAACCCTGAACCCTGACGCCAAGTGCAGTCCCCCAACCCTGAACCCTGACCCCAAGTACAGTCCCCAACACTGAACCCCTAACCCTGACCCCAAGTATAGTCCGCCAACTCAGAATCCTGACCCCTGACCCGAAGTACAGACACCCAACCCTGAACTCTGAGCCCAAGTACAGTCCTCCAACCCTGAACCTTGACCCCTGAACCCAAGTACAGTCCCCCAACCCTGAACCCCGAATCCTGACCTCAAGTACCCTCCCCCAAACCTGCACCCTGAACTCTGACCCCAAGGACAGTCCCCCAACCCTGAAACCTGACCCCAAGGACAATCCCCAACCCTGAATCCCGAAACCTGACCCCAACTGCAGTCCCCCAACCCTGAACCCTGAACTTTGACCCCAAGAACAGTCCCGCAACCCTGAACCCTGACCCCTAAACCAAAGTACAGTCCCCCAATCCTGAACCCTGACCCCAAGTACAGTCCCCCAATCCTGAACCCTGACCACAAGTACCGTCCCACAACCATGAACCCTGAACCCTGACCCCAAGTACAGTCCCCAACACTGATCCCTGACCCCTGAGCACAAGTACAGTCCCCCAACCCTGAACCCTGAACCCTGATCCCAAATACAGTCCCCCAACCCAGACCCCTGACCCCAAGTATAGTTCCCCAACCCTGAACCCTGACCCCAAGTACAGTCCCCCAACCCTGAACCCTGAAGCCTGACCCCAAGTACAGTCCTCCAAACCTGAACCCTGACCCCAAGTACAGTCCCCCAACCATGAACCCTGAACCCTGACCCCAAGTACAGTCCCCCAACAATGAACATTGAACCTTGACCCCAAGTACAGTCCCCCAAACCTGAACCCTGACCACAAGTACAGTTCCCCCAACCCTGAACTCTGACCCCTGATCCCACGTACAGTCCCCCAAACCTGAACCCTGACCCCAAATACAGTCCCCCAACCCATAACACTGACCCCCTGACCCCAAGTACAGAACCCCAACCTTGACTTCTGACCCCATTACAGTCGTCCAACATTGAATCCTGACCCCTGATCCCAAGTACAGCCCTCCATACCTGAACCCGAACCCTGACCCCAATTACAGTTCCCCAACCATGAACCCTGAACTCTGACCCCAAGTACAATCCCCCAACACTAAACCCCGGACCCTGACCCCAAGTACAGTTCCCTAACCCAGAACCCCGAACTCTGACCCCAAGTACAGTCCCCCAACACTGAACCACGGACCCTGACCCCAAGTACAGTCCCCCAAGGCAGAACCCTGACCCCTGTCCCCAAGGACATTCCCCCAACGCTGAACTCTGAGCACTGAATCCAAGTACCGTCCACCAACCCTGACCCCAAGTACAGTTCCCCAACCCTGAATCCTGAACCCTGACACCAAGTATAGTCCCCCAACCCTATACTCTGACCCCAAGTACAGTCCCCCAACCCTATACTCTGACCCCAAGTACAGTCCCACAATACTGAACCCTGACGCCAAGTACAGTCCCCCAACACTGAACCCCTAACCCTGACCCCAAGTACAGTCCGCCAACACAGAATCCTGTCCCCTGACCCAAAGTACAGTCACCCAACCTTGAACTCTGACGCCAAGTACAGTCCTCCAACCCTGAACCTTGACCCCTGAACCCAAGTACAGTCCCCCAACCCTGAACCCCGAACCCTGACCTCAAGTACAGTCCCCCAAAACCTGCACCCTGAACTCTGACCCCAATTCGTGTCCACCAACCCTGAACCCTGACCCCAAGGACAGTCCCCCATCACTGAACCGCGACCCCAAGTACAGTCCCCCAACCCTGAACCCTGAACTTTGACCCCAAGAACAGTCCCGCAACCCTGAACCCTGACCCCTAAACCCAAGTACAGTACCCTAATCCAGAACCCTGACCACAAGTACCGTCCCCCAACTCTGAACTCTGAACCCTGACCCCAAGTACAGTCCCCAATGCTGATCCCTAACCCCTGAGCCCAAGTACAGTCCCCAACCCTGAACCCTGACCCCAAGTACAGTCCCCCAACCCTGAACTCTGAAGCCTGACCCCAAGTACAGTCCCCCAAACCTGAACCCTGACCCCAAGTACAGTCCACCAACTGTGACCCCAAGTACAGTCCCCCAACCCTGAAACCTGAACCCTGACCCCACGTAAAGTCCCCAAGCCTGATTCCTGACCCCTGACCCCAAGTACAGTTCCCCAACCCTGAACCCTGACCCCAAGTATAGTCCCCCAACCCTATACTCTGACCCCAAGTACAGTTACCCAATCCTAACCCTGACCCCAAGTATAGTCCCCCAACCCTATACTCTGACGCCAAGTACAGTACCCCAACCCTTTCCCCTGAACCCAAGTACAGTCTCCCAACCATGAATCCCGAACACTGACCTCAAGTACAATCCCCAACCCTGAACCCGCAACCCTGACCCCAAGTAATGTCCCCAAGCCTGATTCCTGACCCCTGACCCCAAGTACATTTCCCCAACCCTGAACCCTGACCCCAATACAGTCTGCCAACCCTGAAACCGGAACCCTGACCCCAAGTACAGTCACCTAACCCTGAACCCTGACCCCAAGTCCAGTCTCCTAACGCTGAACCCTGACCCCTAACCCAAAGTACAGTCCCTCTAACCCTGAACCCTGAACTCTGAAACCAAGTACAGTCCCACAACCCTGAACCCTGACCCCAAGTACAGTCCCACAACCCTGAACCCTGAACACTGACCCCAAGTACAGTCCCCCAATCCTGAAACCTGACCCCAAGTACAGTCCACCAAACATTTCCCCTGAACCCAAGTACAGTCTCCCAACCCTGAATCCCAAATACGGACCTCAAGTACAGACCCCAATCCTGAACTCTGACCACAAGTAAAGTCCCCAAGATTGATTCCTGACCCCTGACCCCAAGTACAGTTCCCCAACCCTGAACCCTGACCCCAAGTATAGTCCCCCAACCCTATACTCTGACCCCAAGTACAGTCCCACAAACCTGAACCCTGACCCCAACTACAGTCCCCCAACACTGAACCCTGAACCCTGACTGTAAGAACAGTCCCGCAACCCTGAACACTGAACCTTGACCCCAAGTACCGTCCCCCAAAACTGAACCCTGACCCCAAGTACAGTCCCCCAACCCTGAACCCTGAACTCTGACACCAACTACAGTCCCCCAACCCTGAACCCTGACCCCAAGTACAGTCCCCCAAACCTGAACTCTGACCCCTGATCCCAAGTACAGTCCCCCAAACCTGAACCCTGACCCCAAGTACAGTCCCCCAACACAGAACCCTGACCCCTGACCCCAAGTACACTCCCCCAAGGCAGAACCCTGACCCCTGTCCCCAAGTACAGTCCCCCAACGCTGCACTCTGAGCACTGAACCCAAGTACAGTCCCCTAACCCTGAACCCTGACCTCAAGTACAGTCCACCAACCCTGACCCCAAGTACAGTCCCCCAAACCTGAAACCTAAACCCTGACCCCACGTAAAGTGCCCAAGCCTGATTCCTGACCCCTGACCCCAATTACAGTTCCCCAACCCTGAATCCTGACACCAAGTATAGTCGCCCAACCCTATACTCTGACCCCAAGTACAATCCCCCAATCCTATACTCTGACCCCAAGTACAGTACCCCAACCCTTTCCCCTGAACCCAAGTACAGTCTCCCAACCATGAATCCCGAACACTGACCTCAAGTACAGGCACCAACCCTGAACCCTGAAACCTGACCCCAAGTAAAGTCCCCAAGCTTGATTCCTGACCCCTGACCCCAAGTACAGTTCCCCAACCATGAATCCTGACCCCAAGTAAAGTCCCCCAACCCTATACTCTGACCCCAATTACAGTCCCCCAAACCTGAACCCTGACCCCAAGTACAGTCCCCCAACACAGAACCCTGACCCCTGACCCCAAGTACACTCCCCCAAGGCAGAACCCTGACCCCTGTCCCCAAGTACAGTCCCCCAACGCTGCACTCTGAGCACTGAACCCAAGTACAGTCCCCTAACCCTGAACCCTGACCTCAAGTACAGTCCACCAACCCTGACCCCAAGTACAGTCCCCCAAACCTGAAACCTAAACCCTGACCCCACGTAAAGTGCCCAAGCCTGATTCCTGACCCCTGACCCCAATTACAGTTCCCCAACCCTGAATCCTGACACCAAGTATAGTCGCCCAACCCTATACTCTGACCCCAAGTACAATCCCCCAATCCTATACTCTGACCCCAAGTACAGTACCCCAACCCTTTCCCCTGAACCCAAGTACAGTCTCCCAACCATGAATCCCGAACACTGACCTCAAGTACAGGAACCAACCCTGAACCCTGACCCCAAGTCCAGTCCCCTAACGCTAAACCTTGATCCCTGACCCCAAGTACAGTCCCTCTAACCCAGAACCCTGAAATCTGAACCCAAGTACAGTGCCACAACTCTGAAACCTGAACCCTGACCCCAAATACAGCCCCCCAATCCTGAACCCTGACCCCAAGTACTGTCTCACAACTCTGAGCCCTGACCCAAAGTACAGTCTCCCAACCCTGAACCCTGACGCCAAGTACAGTCCCCCAACACTGAACCCCTAACCCTCACCCCAAGTACAGTCTGCCAACACAGAATCCTGACCCCTGACCCTAAGTACAGTCACCCAACCTTGAACTCTGACGCCAAGTACAGTCCTCCAACCCTGAACCTTGACCCCTGAACCCAAGTACAGTCCCCCAACCCTGAACCCCGAACACTGACCTCAAGTACAGTCCCCCAAACCTGCACCCGGAACTCTGACCCCAAGTAGAGTCCCCCAACCCTGAACCCTGACCCCAAGGACAGTCCCCCATCACTGAACCCCGACCCCAAGTACAGTCCCCCAACCCTGAATCCCTAAACCTGACCCCAACTGCAGTCCCCCAACCCTGAACCCTGAACTTTGACCCCAAGAACAGTCCCGCATCCCTGAACCCTGACCCCTAAACCCAAGTACAGTCCCCCAATCCTGAACCCTGACCCCAAGTACAGTCCCCCAATCCAGAACTCTGACCACAAGTACCGTCCCCCAACTCTGAACCCTGAACCCTGACCCCAAGTACAGCCCCCAACGCTGATTCCTGACCCCTGAGCCCAGGTACAGTTCCCCCAACCCAGACCCCTGACCCCAGGTATAGTTCCCCAACCCTGAACCCTGACCCCAAGTACAGTCCCCCAACCCTGAACTCTGAAGCCTGACCCCAAGTACAGTCCCCCAACCCTGAACCCTGAACCCTGACCCCAAGTATAGTCAACCAACTGTGACCCCAAGTACAGTCCCCCAACACTGAAACCTGAACCCTGACCCCACGTAAAGTCCCCAAGCCTGATTCCTGACCCCTGACCCCAATACAGTCTGCCAACCCTGAAACCAGAACCCTGACCCCAAGTACAGTCACCTAACCCTGACTCCTGACCCCAAGTCCAGTCCCCTAACGCTGAACCCTGACCCCTGACCCCAAATACAGTCCCTCTAACCCAGAATCCTGAACTCTGAAACCAAGTACAGTCCCACAACCCTGAACCCTGAACACTGACCCCAAGTACAGTCCCCCAATCCTGAAGCCTGACCCCAAGTACAGTCCACCAAAGCTTTCCCCTGAACCCAAGTACAGTCTCCTACCATGAATCCCGAACACTGACCTCAAGTACAGACCCCAACCCTGAACCCTGACCCCTGACCCCAAGTACAGTTCCCCAACCCTGAACCCTGACCCCAAGTACAGTCTGCCAACCCTGAAACCGGAATCCTGACCCCAAGTACAGTCACCTAACCCTGAACCCTGACCCCAAGTCCAGTCCCCTAACGCTAAACCTTGATCCCTGACCCCAAGTACAGTCCCTCTAACCCAGAACCCTGAACTCTGAACCCAAGTACAGTGCCACAACTCTGAACCCTGAACCCTGACCCCAAGTATAGTCACCCAATCCTGAACCCTGACCCCAAGGACAGTCCCCCATCACTGAACCCCGACCCCAAGTACAATCCCCCAACCCTGAACCCTGAACTTTGAACCCAAGAACAGTCCCGCAACCCTGAACCCTGACCCCTAAACCCAAGTACAGTCCCCCAATCCTGAACCCTGACCCCAAGTACAGTCCCCCAATCCAGAACTCTGACCACAAGAACCGTCCCCCATCTCTGAACCCTGAACCCTGACCCCAAGTACAGTCCCCAACGCTGATTCCTGACCCCTGAGCCCAAGTACAGTCCCCCAACCCAGACCCCTGACCCCAGGTATAGTTCCCCAACCCTGAACCCTGACCCCAAGTACAGTCCCCCAACCCTGAACTCTGAAGCCTGACCCCAAGTACAGTCCCCCAACCCTGAACCCTGACCCCAAGTATAGTCAACCAACTGTGACCCCAAGTACAGTCCCCCAACACTGAAACCTGAACCCTGACCCCACGTAAAGTCCCCAAGCCTGATTCCTGACCCCTGACCCCAATACAGTCTGCCAACCCTGAAACCAGAACCCTGACCCCAAGTACAGTCACCTAACCCTGACCCCTGACCCCAAGTCCAGTCCCCTAACGCTGAACCCTGACCCCTGACCCCAAATACAGTCCCTCTAACCCAGAATCCTGAACTCTGAAACCAAGTACAGTCCCACAACCCTGAACCCTGACCCCAAGTACAGTCCCAAAACCCTGAACCCTGAACACTGACCCCAAGTACAGTCCCCCAATCCTGAAGCCTGACCCCAAGTACAGTCCACCAAAGCTTTCCCCTGAACCCAAGTACAGTCTCCTACCCTGAATCCCGAACACTGACCTCAAGTACAGACCCCAACCCTGAACCCTGACCCCTGACCCCAAGTACAGTCCCCCAACCCTGATTCCTGACCCCAATTACAGTCTGCCAACCCTGAAACCGGAATCCTGACCCCAAGTACAGTCCCCCAAATCTGAACCCTGAAACCTGACCCCAGTACAATCCCCCAACACTGAACCCTGACCCCAAGTACAGTCCCCCAACCCTGAACCCTGAAACCTGACCCCAGTACAATCCCCCAACACTGAACCCTGACCCCAAGTACAGTCCCCCAACCCTGAACCCTGAACACTGACACCAACTACAGTCCCCCAACCCTGAACCCTGACCCCAAGTACAGTCCCCCAACCCTGAACCCTGAACACTGACACCAACTACAGTCCCCCAAACCTGAACCCTGAATTCTGATCCCAAGTACAGTTGTCCAACCCTGAACCCTGAACACAAGTACAGTCCCCCAAACCTGAACCCTGACCCCTGACCCCAAGTACAGAACCCCAACCCTGAACTCTGACCCCATTACAGTCGTCCAACATTGAACCATGACTCCTGATCCCAAGTACAGTCCTATATACCTGAACCCCGATCCCTGACCGCAATTACAGTTCCCCAACTATGAACCCTGAACTCTGACCCCAAGTTCAATCCCCCAACCCTGAACCCCGGACCCTGACCCAAAGTACAGTTCGCCATCGCAGAACCCTGAACTCTGACCCCATTACAGTTCTCCAACACTGAACCCTGACCCCTGACCCCAAGTACAGTCCCCCAACACTGAACCACGGACCCTGACCCCAAATACACTCACCCAAGCCAGAACACTGACCCCTGTCCCCAAATACAGACCCCAAAGCTGAACTCTGAGCCCTGACCACAGGTACAGTCCCCCAACCCTGAACCCTGACCCCAAGTACAGTCCACCAACTGTGACCCCAAGTACAGTCCCCCAATCCTGAAACCTGAACCCTGACCCCACGTAAAGTCCCCAAGCCTGATTCCTGACCCCTGACCCCAAGTATAGGTCCCCAACCCTGAACCCTGACACCAAGTATAGTCCCCCAACCCAATACTCTGATCCCAAGTACAGTACCCCAACCCTTTCCCCTTAACCCAAGTACAGTCTACCAACCATGAATCCTGAACACTGATCTCAAGTACAGTCCCCAACCCTGAACCCTGAACCTTGACCCCATTAATGTCCCCAAGCCTGATTCCTGACCCCTGACCCCAAGTACAGTCCCTCTAACCCTGAACCCTGAACTCTGAAACCAAGTACAGTCCCACAACCCTGAACCCTGACCCCAAGTACAGTCCCACAACCCTGAACCCTGACCCCAAGTACAGTCCACCAAACCTTTCCCCTGACCCCAAGTACAGTCCCCCAACCCTGATCCCTGACCCCAAGTACAGTCTGCCAACCCTGAAACCGGAATCCTGACCCCAAGTACAGTCACCTAACCCTGAACCCTGACCCCAAGTCCAGTCCCCTAACGCTAAACCCTGACCCCAAGTACATTCCCTCTAACTCAGAACCCTGAAATCTGAACCCAAGTACAGTCCCACAACTCTGAACCCTGAACCCTGACCCCAAGTACAGTCCCCCAAACCTGAACCCTGACCCCAAGTACCATCTCACAACCCTGCACCCTGAACTCTGATCCCAAGTAGAATCCCCCATCACTGAACCGCGACCCCAAGAACAGTCCCCCAACCCTGAATCCCTAAACCTGACCCCAACTGCAGTCCCCCAACACTGAACCCTGAACTTTGACCCCAAGAACAGGCCCGCAACCCTGAATCCTGACCCCTAAACCAAAGTACAGACCCCAATCCTGAACCCTGACCCCAAGTACAGTCCCCCAATCCTGAACCCTGACCACAAGTACGGTCACCAACCCTGAACCCTGAACCCTGACCCCAAGTACAGTCCCCCAAACCTGAACCCTGACCCCAAGTATAGTTCCCCAACCCTGAACCCTGAACCCTGATCCTAAGTACAGTCCCCCAACCCAGACCCTTGACCCCAAGTACAGTCCCCCAACCCTGAACCCTGAACCCTGACCCCAAGTACAGTCCCCCAAACCTGAACCCTGACCCCAAGTACAGTCCCTCAACCCTGAACCCTGAACCCTGACCCCAAGTACAGTCCCCCAACCCTGAACCCTGATCCCAAGTACAGTCCCCCAACCCAGACCCTTGACCCCAAGTATATTTCCCCAACCCTGTACCCTGACCCCAAGTACAGTCCGCCAACCCTGAACACTGAACCTTGACCCCAAGTACAGTCCCCCAACACTGAACCCTGACCCCAAGTACAGTCCCCCAACACTGAACCCCGAACCCTGACCCCAAGTTCAGTCCCTCAACACTGAAACCTGACCCCAAGTACACTCTCCTAACCCTGAACCCTGACTCCTGGCCCCAAGTATAGTTCCCCCAAACCTGAACTCTGACCCCAAGTACAGTCCCCAAACCCTGAACCCTGACCCCAAGTACAGTCCCCCAACCCTGAACACTGAACACTACCCCAAGTACAGTCCCCCAACACTGAATCCTGACCCCAAGTACAGTCCCCCAACCCTGAACCCTGACCCCAAGTACAGTCCCCCAACACTGAACCCTGAACTCTGACCCCAAGTACAGTTGCCCAACCCTGAACCCTGACCTCTGAACACAAGTACAGTCCCCCAACCCAGAACACTGACCCCTGACCCCAAGTACAGAACTCCAACCCTGAACCCTGACGCCAAGTACAGTCCCTCAACCCTGAACCCTCACCCCAAGTACAGTCCATCAACACTGAAGCCCTAACCCTGACCCCAAGTACAGACTGCCAACACAGAATCCTGACCCCTGATCCGAAGTACAGACACCCAACCCTGAACTCTGACACCAAGTACAATCCTCCAACCTGAACCTTGACACCTGAACCCAAGTACAGTCCCCCAACCCTGAACCCCGAAACCTGACCTCAAGTACCATCCCCCAAACCTGCACCCTGAACTCTGACCCCGTGTAGAGTCCCCCAACTCTGAACGCTGACCCCAAGGACAGTCCCCCATCACTGAACCGCGACCCCAAGTACAGTCCCCCAACCCTGAATCCCTAAACCTGACCCCACCTGCAGTCCCCCAACCCTGAACCCTGAACTTTGACCCCAAGAACAGTCCCGCAACCCTGAACCCTGACCCCTAAACAAAAGTACAGTCCCCCAATCCTGAACCCTGACCCCAAGTACAGTCCCCCAATCCTGAACCCTGACCACAAGTACAGTCCCCCAACCCTGAACCCTGACCCCTGAGCCCAAGTACAGTCCCCCAACCCTGAACCCTGACCCCTGATCCGAAGTACAGTCCCCCAACCCAGACCCTTGACCCCAATTATAGTTCCCCAAACCTGAGCCCTGACCACAAGTACAGTCCCCCAACCCTGAACCCTGACCCCAAGTACAGTCCCCCAAACCTGAACCCTGACCCCAAGTACAGTTCCCCAACCCTGACCCTTGACCCCAAGGATATTTCCCCAACCCTGAACCCTGACCCCAAGTACAGTCCCCCAACCCTGAACCTTGAAGCCTGACCCCAAGTACAGTCTCCCAACCCTGAACCCTGAACCCTGACCCCAAGTACAGTCCCCCAAACCTGAACCCTGACTCCAAGTACAGTCCCCCAACACTGAACCCTGACCCCAAGTACAGTCCCCCAACCCTGAACACTGAACCTTGACCCCAAGTACAGTCCCCCAACACTGAACCCTGACCCCAAGTACAGTCCCCCAACGCTGAACCCTGACCCCAATTACAGTCCCCCAACCCTGAACCTTGAAGCCTGACCCCAAGTACAGTCTCCCAACCCTGAACCCTGACCCCAAGTACAGTCCCCCAAACCTGAACCCTGACTCCAAGTACAGTCCCCCAACACTGAACCCTGACCCCTGACCCCAAGTACAGTCCCCAAACACTGAACGCCGAACCCTGACCCCAACTACAGTTCCACAACCCAGAACCCTGACCCCTGACCCCAAGTACAATCCCCCAACATGAACCCTGAACTCTAACTCCAAGTACAATCCCCTAACCGTGAACCCTGACCCCTGACCCCGAGTACAGTCCCCCAACACTGAACCCCGAACCCTGACCCCAAGTTCAGTCCCTCAACACTGAAACCTGACCCCAAGTACACTCTCCTAACCCTGAACCCTGACTCGTGGCCCCTAGTATAGTTCCCCCAAACCTGAACTCTGACCCCAAGTACAGTCCCCCAACCCTGACCCCAAGTACAGTCCCCCAACACTGAATCCTGACCCCAAGTACAGTCCCCCAACCCTGAACCCTGACCCCAAGTACAGTCCCCCAACACTGAACCCTGAACTCTGATCCCAAGTACAGTTGCCCAACCCTGAACCCTGACCTCTGAACACAAGCACAGCCCCCCAACCCAGAACCCTGACCCCTGACCCCAAGTACAGAACCCCAACCCTGAACTCTGACCCCATTACAGATGTCGAACATTGAACCCTGACCCCACGTAAAGTGCCCAAGCTTGATTCCTGACCCCTGACCCCAAGTACAGTTACCCAATCCTGAATCCTGAACCCTGACACCAAGTATAGTCCCCCAACCCTATACTCTGACCCCAAGTCCAGTCCCCTAACGCTGAACCCTGAAGCCTGACACCAAGTACAGTCTCCCAACCCTGAACCCTGAAACCTGACCCCAAGTACAGTTCCCCAACCATGAATCCTGACCCCAAGTATAGTCCCCCAACCCTGTACTCTGACCCCAATTACAGTCCCCCAAATCTGAACCCTGACCCCAAGTACAGTCTGCCAACCCAGAACTCTGACCCCTGATCCCAAGTACAGTCCCCCAAACCTGAACCCTGACCCCAAATACAGTCCCCCAACCCATAACACTGACCCCCTGACCCCAAGTACAGAACCCCAAACTTGACTTCTGACCCCATTACAACCCTGAACCCTGACCCCAAGTATAGTCCCTCAACCCTGAACCCTGACCCCAAGTCCAGTCCCCTAACGCTGAACCCTGACCCCTGACCCCAAATACAGTCCCTCTAACCCTGAACCCTGAACTCTGAAACCAAGTACAGTCCCCAACCCTGAACCCTGACACCAAGTACAGTCCCACAACCCTGAACCCTGAACACTGACCCCAAGTACAGTCCCCCAATCCTGAAACCTGAACCCAAGTACAGTCTCCCAACCCTGAATCCCAAATACGGACCTCAAGTACAGACCCCAATCCTGAATTCTGAACACAAGTAAAGTCCCCAAGATTGATTCCTGACCCCTGACCCCAAGTACAGTTCCCCAACCCTGAACCCTGAACCCTGACACCAAGTATAGTCCCCTAACCCTATACTCTGACCCCAAGTACCATCCCCCAAACCTGAACCCTGACACCAAGTACAGTTCCCCAAGCATGAACCCTGACCCCAAGTATAGTCCCCCAACCCTATACTCTGACCCCAAGTACCGTCCCCCAAACCTGAACCCTGACCCCAAGTACAGTCCCCCAACACTGAACCCTGAACCCTGACCCCAAGTACAGTCCCCCAACCCTGAACACTGAACCTTGACCCCAAGTACCGTCCCCCAACACTGAACCCTGACCCCAAGTACAGTCCCCCAACCCTGAACCCTGAACTCTGACACCAACTACAGTCCCCAACCCTGAATCATGACCCCAAGTACAGTCCCCCAAACCTGAACCCTGATCCCAAGTACAGTCCCCCAAACCTGAACCCTGACCCCAAATACAGTACCCCAATCCAGAACTCTGACCCCTGACCCCAAGTACACTCCGCCAAGTCAGAACCCTGACCCCTGTCCCCAAGTACAGTCCCCCAACCCTGAACTCTGACCCCTGATCCCAAGTACAGTCCCCCAAACCTGAACCCTGACCCCAAGTACACTCCCCCAAGGCAGAACCCTGACCCCTGTCCCCAAGTACAGTCCCCCAACGCTAAACTCTTAACACTGAACCCAAGTACAGTCCCCCAACCCTGAACCCTGACCTCAAGTACAGTTCCCCAACCCTGAATCCTGAACCCTGACACCAAGTACAGTCCCCCAACCCTATATTCTGACCCCAAGTACAGTCTCCCAACCATGAATCCCGAACACTGACCTCAAGTACAGACACCAACCCTGAACCCTGAACCCTGACCCCAAGTAAAGTCCCCAAGCTTGATTCCTGACCCCTGACCCCAATTACAGTCCCCCAAACCTGAACCCTGACCCCAAGTACTGTCTGCCATCCCTGAAAACGGAACCCTGACCCCAAGTACAGTCACCTAACCCAGAACCCTGAACTCTGAACCCAAGTACAGTCCCACAACTCTGAACCCTGAACCCTGACCCCAAGTACAGTCCCCCAATCCTGAACCCTGACCCCAAGTACCTTCTCACAAGCCTGAGCCCTGACCCAAAGTACAGTCCCCCAACACTGAAACCTGAACCCTGACCCCACGTAAAGTGCCCAAGCCTGATTCCTGACCCCTGAACCCAAGTACAGTCCCCCAACCCTGAACCCCGAACCCTGACCTCAAGTACAGTCCCTCAAACCTGCACCCTAAATTCTGACCCCAAGGACAGTCCCCCAACCCTGAATCCCTAAACCTGACCCCAACTGCAGTCCCCCAACCCTGAACCCTGAACTTTGACCCCAAGAATAGTCCCGCAACCCTGAACCCTGACCCTTAAACCCAAGTACAGTCCCCCAATTCTGAACCCTGACCCCAAGTACAGTCCCCCAACCCTGAACCCTGAACCCTGACCCCAAGTACATTCCCCCAACCCTGAAACCTGAACCCTGACCCCAAGTACAGTGAACCAACTGTGACCCCAACACTGAAACCTGAACCCTGATCCCACGTAAAGTCCCCAAGCCTGATTCCTGACCCCTGACCCCAAGTACAGTTCCCCAACCCTGAATCCTGAACCCTGACACCAAGTATAGTCCCCCAACTCTATACTCTGACCCCAAGTACAGTCCCCCAACCCTATACTCTGACCCCAAGTCCAGTCCCCTAACGCTGAACCCTGACCCCTGACCCCAAATACAGTTCCTCTAACCCTGAACCATGAACTCTGAAACCAAGTACATTCCCCCAATCCTGAAACCTGACGCCAAGTGCAGTCCACCAAACATTTCCCCTGAACCCAAGTACAGTCTCCCAACCCTGAATCCCAAATACGGACCTCAAGTACAGACCCCAATCCTGAACTCTGACCACAAGTAAAGTCCCCAAGATTGATTCCTGACCCCTGACCCCAAGTACAGTTCCCCAAACCTGAACCCTGACCCCAAGTATAGTCCCCCAACCCTATACTCTGACCCCAAGTACAGTCCCCCAAACGTGAACCCTGACCCCAAGTACAGTCCCCCAACCCTGAACTCTGACCCCTGATCCCAAGTACAGTCCCCCAAACCTGAACCCTGACCCCAAATACAGTCCCCCAACCCAGAACCCTGACCCCTGACCCCAAGTACACTCCGCCAAGGCAGAACCCTGACCCCTGTCCCCAAGTACAGTCCCCCAACGCTAAACTCTTAACACTGAACCCAAGTACAGTCCCCCAACCCTGAACCCTGACCTCAAGTACAGTCCACCAACCCTGACCCCAAGTACAGTCCCCCAACCCTGAATCCTGAACCCTGACACCAAGTATAGTCCCCCAACCCTATACTCTGACCCCAAGTCCAGTCCCCTAACGCTGAACCCTGAACCCTGACCCCAAATACAGTCTCCCAACCATGAATCCCGAACACTGACCTCAAGTACAGACACCAACCCTGAACCCTGAACCCTGACCCCAAGTAAAGTCCCCAAGCTTGGTTCCTGACCCCTGACCCCAAGTACAGTTCCCCAACCATTAATCCTGACCCCCAAGTATAGTCCCCCAAACCTGAACCCTGACCCCAAGTACAGTCACCTAACCCTGATCCCTGACCCCAAGTACAGTCCCCCAATCCTGAACGCTGACCCCAAGTACCGTCTCACAACCCTGAACCCTGACGCCAAGTACAGTCCCCCAACACTGAACCCCTAACCCTCACCCCAAGTACAGTCCTCCAACCCTGAACCTTGACCCCTGAACCCAAGTACAGTCCCCCAACCCTGAATCCCGAACCCCGACCTCAAGTACAGTCCCCCAAACCTGCACCCTGAACTCTGACCCCAAGTAGAGTCCCCCATCACTGAACCCCGACCCCAAGTACAATCCCCCAACCCTGATCCCTGAACTTTGACCCCAAGAACAGTCCCACAACCCTGAACCCTGACCCCTAAACCCAAGTACAGTCCCCAATCCTGAACCCTGACCCCAAGTACAGTCCCCCAATCCAGAACTCTGACTACAAGTACCGTCCCCCAACTCTGAACCCTGAACCATGACCCCAAGTACAGTCCCCAACGCTGATCCCTGACCCCTGAGCCCAAGTACAGTCCCCCAACCCTGAACCCTGAACCCTGATCCCAAGTACAGTCCCCCAACACAGACCCCTGACCCCAGGTATAGTTCCCCAACCCTGAACCCTGACCCCAAGTACAGTCACCCAACCCTGAACTCTGAAGCCTGACCCCAAGTACAGTCCCCCAACCCAGACCCCTGACCCCAGGTATAGTTCCCCAACCCTGAACCCTGACCCCAAGTACAGTCCCCCAACCCTGAACTCTGAAGCCTGACCCCAAGTACAGTCCCCCAACCCTGAACCCTGAACCCTGACCCCAAGTACAGTCAACCAACTGTGACCCCAAGTACAGTCCCCCAACACTGAAACCTGAACCCTGATCCCACGTAAAGTCCTCAAGCCTGATTCCTGACCCCTGACCCCAAGTACAGTTCCCCAACCCTGAACACTGACCCCAAGTTTAGTCCCCCAACCCTATACTCTGATCCGAAGTACAGTCCCCCAACCCTATACTCTGACCCCAAATACAGTACCCCAACCCTTTCCCCTGAACCCAAGTACAGTCTCCCAACCATGAATCCCGAACACTGACCTCAAGGACAGTCCCCAACCCTGAACCCTGAACCCTGACCCCAAGTAATGTCCCCAAGCCTGATTCCTGACCCCAATACAGTCTGCCAACCCTGAAACTGGAACACTGACCCCAAGTACAGTCACCTAACCCTGACCCCTGACCCCAAGTCCAGTCCCCTAACGCTGAACTCTGACCCCTGACCCCAAATACAGTCCCTCTAACCCTGAACCCTGAACTCTGAAACCAAGTACAGTCCCCAACCCTGAACCCTGACCACAAGTATAGTCCCCCAACCCTATACTCTGACCCCAAGTACAGTCCCCCAAATCTGAACCCTGACCCCAAGTACAGTCCCCCAACACTGAACCTTGAACTCTGACACCAACTACAGTCCCCCAATCCTGAACCCTGACCTCAAGTACAGTCCCCCAAACACTGAACCCTGAACTCTGATCCCAAGTACAGTTGTCCAACCCTGAACCCTGAACACAAGTACAGTCCCCCAATCCTGAACCCTGACCCCAAATACAGTCCCCCAACCCAGAACCCTGACCCCTGACCCCAAGTACAGAACCCCAACCCTGAACTCTGACCCCATTACAGTCGTCCAACATTGAACCATGACCCCTGATCCCAAGTACAGTCCTACATACCTGAACCCCGTTCCCTGACCGCAATTACAGTTCCCCAACTATGAACCCTGAACTCTGACCCCAAGTACAATCCCCCAACCGTGAACCCCGGACCCTGACCCCAAGTACAGTTCGCCAACGCAGAACCCTGAACTCTGACCCCAAGTACAGACCCCCAACCCTGAACTCTGACCACATTACAGTTCTCCAACACTGAACCCTGACCCGAAGTACAGTCCCCCAACACTGAACCACGGACCCTGACCCCAAGTATACTCCCCCAAGCCAGAACACTGACCCCTGTCCCCAAATACAGTCCCCCAACCCTGAACCCTGACCCCAAGTACAGTCCACCAACTGTGACCCCAAGTACAGTCCCCCAACCCTGAACCCTGACACGAAGTATAGTCCCCCAACCCTATACTCTGAACCCAAGTACAGTCCCCCAAGCCTGAACCCTGACCCCAAGTACAGTCCCCCAACTCTGAACCCTGAACCCTGACCCCAGTACAATCCCCCAACACTGAACCCTGACCCCAAGTACAATCCCCCAACCCTGAACCCTGACCCCTGACCCCAAGTACAGTCCCCAAACACTGAACGCCAAACCCTGACCCCAAGTACAGTCCCCCAACGCAGAACCCTGACCCCTGACCCCAAGTACAATCCCCCAACATGAACCCTGAACTCTAACCCCAAGTACAGTCCCCCAATCCTGAACCCTGACCCCAAGTACAGACCCCCAACCCTGAACCCTGACCCCAAGTACAGTCCCCCAACACTAAACCCTGAACTCTGATCCCAAGTACAGTTGCCCAACCCTGAACCCTGACCACTGAACACAAGTACAGTCCCCCAAACCTGAACCCTGACCCCAAGTACAGTCCCCCAACCCAGAACCCTGACTCCTGACACCAAGTACAGAACCCTAACCCTGATCCCTGACCCCTGAGTCCAAGTACAGTCCCCCAACCCTGAACCCTGTACCCTGACCCCAATTACAGTCCTCCAACATTGAACCCTGACCCCTGAACCCAAGTACAGACCCCAAACCTGAACCCCGAACCCTGACCCCAAGAACAGTCACCCAACCCTGAACCCTGAACCCAAGTAAAGTCTCCCAGCCATGAATCCGGAACACTGACCTCAAGTACAGTCCCCAACCCTGAACCCTGAACACCGACCCCAAGTAAAGTCCCCAAGCCTCATTCCTGACCCCTGACCCAAAGAACAGTTCCCCAACCCTGAACCCTGAACCCTGACCCCAAGTATAGTCCCCAACCCTGAACCCTGACCCCAAGTCCAGTCCCCTAATGCTAAACCCTGACCCCTGACCCCAAGTACAGTCCCTCTAACCCAGAAGCCTGACCCCAAGTACAATCCCCAATCCCTGAACTCTGACCCCAAGTACAGTCCCTCAATCCTGAACCCTGACCCCAAGTACCGTCTCACAACCCTGAGCCCTGACCCCAAGTACAGTCTCCCAACCCTGAACACTGACGCCAAGTACAGTCCCCCAATCCTGAACCCTCACCCCAAGTACAGTCCCCCAACACTGAACCCCTAAACGTGACCCCAACTACAGTCCACCAACACAGAATCCTGACCCCTGACCCGAAGTACAGACACCCAACCCTGAACTCTGACCCCAAGTACACTCCTCCAACTATGAAACTTGCCCCTGAACCCAAGTACAGTCCCCCAACACTGAACCCCGAACCCTGACCTCAAGTACTGTCCCCGAAACCTGCACCCTGAACTCTGACCCCAAGTACAGTCCCCCAACCCTGAATCCCTAAACCTGACCCCAACTGCAGTCCCCCAACCCTGAACCCTGAACTTTGACCCCAAGTACAGTCCCGCAACCCTGAACCCTGACCCCAAGTACAGTCCCCCAACACTGAACCCTGAACCCTGAAACCAAGTACAGTCCCCCAACCCTGAACTCTGACCCCGAGTACAGTCCCTGAACACCGAACCCTGATCCTAAGTACAGTCACGCAACCCAGAACCCTGACCCCTGACCCCAAGTACAGTCCCCCATCACTCATCCCCGAACCCTAACCCCAAGTACAGTCCCACAACCCAAAACCCTGAGCCCTGACCCCAAGTGCAGACCCCCAACTCTTAACCCTAACCCCAAGTACAGTCCCCCAACATTTAAACTGAACCCTGACTCCAAGTACAATCCCCCAACCCTGAACCCTGACCCCTGACCCCAAGTACAGTCCCCGAACACTGAACGCCGAACCCTGACCCCAAGTAAAGTCCCACAACCAAGAACCCTGACCCCTGACCCCAAGTACAGTCCGACAATCCAGAACCCTGACCCCTGACCCCAAGTACAGTCCCCCCACATGAACCCTGAACTCTGACACCATCTAGAGTCCCCCAACCCTGAACCCTGACCCCAAGTACAGTCCCCCAACACTGAACCCTGAACTCTGACCCCAAGTACAGTTCCCCAACCCTGAACCCTGACCCCAAGTATAGTCCCCTAACACTGAACCCTGACCCCAAGTACAGTCCCCCAACCCTGAACCCTGACCCCAATACAGTCTGCCAACCCTGAAACCGGAACCCAGACCCCAAGTACAGTCACCTAACCCTGAACCCTGACCCCAAGTCCAGTCCCCTAACACTGAACCCTGACCCCAAGTACAGTCCCTCTAGCCCTGAACCCTGAAACCTGAACCCAAGTACAGTCCCACAACCCTGAACCCTGACCCCAAATATAGTCCCTCAACCCTGAACCCTGACCCCAAGTACAGTCCCCCACCCCTTTCCCCCGAACCCAAGTACAGTCTCCCAACCCTGAATCCCAAACACTGACCTCAAGTATAGACCCCAAGCCTGATTCCTGACCCCTGACCCTAAGTACAGTCCCCCAACCCAGAACCCTGACCCCAAGTACAGAACCCTCACCCTGAACTCTGACCCCAAGTACAGTCCCCCAACCCTGAACTCTGACCCCAAGTACAGTCACCCAACCATGAACCTTGAACCCTGAACCCAATACAGTCTCCCAACCATGAATACCGAACACTGACCTCAAGTACAGACCCCAACCCTGAACCATGAACCCTGACCCCAAGTAAAGTCCCCAAGCCTGATTCCTGACCCCTGACCCCAAGAACAGTTCCCCAACCATGAACCCAGACCCCAAGTACAGTCCCACAACCCTGAACCCTGACCCCAATACAGTCTGCCAACCCTGAAACCGGAACCCAGACCCCAAGTACAGTCCCTCTAACCCTGAACCCTGAAATCTGAACCCAAGTACAGTCCCACAACCCTGAACCCTGACCCCAAATACAGTCCCTCAACCCTGAACCCTGACCCCAAGTACAGTCCCCCACCCCTTTCCCCCGAACCCAAGTACAGTCTCCCAACCCTGAATCCCAAACACTGACCTCAAGTATAGACCCCAAGCCTGATTCCTGACCCCTGACCCCAAGTACAGTTCCCCAACCCTGAACCCTGAACTCTGACCCCAAGTACAGACCTCCAACCCTGAACTCTGACCCAAGTACAGTCCCACAGCTCTGAACCCTGAACCCTGACGCCAAGTACAGTCCCCCAACCCTGAACCCTCACCCCAAGTACAGTCCCCCAACACTGAATCCTGACCCCTGACCCGAAGTACAGACACACAACCCTGAACTCTGACCCCCAAGTACATTCCTCCAACCCTGAACCTTGACCCCTGAACCCAAGTACAGTCCCCCAACCTTGAACCCCGAACCCTGACCTCAAGTACAGTCCCCCAAACTTGCACCCTGAACTCTGACCCCACGTAGAGTCCCCAACCCCTGAACCCTGACCCCAAGGACAGTCCCCCAACACTGAACCCCGACCCCAAGTACAGTCCCCCAAACCTGAATCACTAAACCTGACCCCAACTGCAGTCCCCCAACCCTGAAACCTGAACTTTGACCCCAAGAACAGTCCCGCAACCCTGACCCCTAAACCCAAGTACACTCCCTCAATCCTGAACCCTGACCACAAGTACCGTCCCCCAATCATGAACCCTGAATCCTGACCGCAAGTACAGTCCCCAACCCTGATCCCTGACCCCTGAGTCCAAGTACACTCCTCCAACCCTGAACCCTGAACCCTGATCCCAAGTACAGTCCCCCAACCCAGACCCCTGACCCAAAGTATAGTTCCCCAACCCTGAACCCTGACCCCAAGTACAGTCCCCCAACCCTGATCCCTGAAGCCTGACCCCAAGTACAGTCCTCCAACACTGAACCCTGAACCCTGACCCCAAGTACAATCACCCAATCCTGAACAACTGAACCCTGACCCCAAGTACATTCCCCAACATTGAGCTCTGACCCCAAGTACAGTCCCCCAACCCTGAACCCTGAACACTGACCCAAGTACAGTCCCCCAACACTCATCCCCGAACCCTAACCCCAAGTACAGTCCCCTAACATGAGCCCTGAACTCTAACCCCAAGTACAATCCCCAAAACCTGAACCCTGACCACTGACCCCAAGTACAGTCCCCCAACACTGAACCCCAAACCCTGACCCCAAGTACAGTCCCCGAACACTGAACCCTGACCCCAAGTACACTCCCCCAACCCTGAACCCTGTCCCCTGGCCCCAAGTATAGTCCCCCAACCCTGAACCCTGACCCCAAGTACAGTCCCCCAACCCTGAACCCTGACCCAAAGTACAGTCCCCCAACCCTGAACACTGAACCCTGACCCCAAGTACAGTCCCTCAACACTGAACCCTGACCCCAAGTACAGTCCCCCAACCCTGAACCCTGAACTCTGACACCAACTACAGTCCCCCAACCCTGACCCCAAGTACCGTTCCCCAACACTGAACCCTGAACTCTGATCCCAAGTACAGTTGCCCAACCCTGAACCCTGACCCCTGAACAGAACAGTCCCTAAACCTGAAGCCTGACCCCAAGTACAGTCCCCCAACCCAGAACCCTGACCCCTGACCCCAAGTACAGAACCCTAACCCTGAACTCTGACCCCATTACAGTCGTCCAATATTGAACCCTGACCCCTGAACCCAAATACAGTCCCCCAAACCTGAACCCCGTACCCTGACCCCAAATAAAGTTCCCCAACCCTGAACCCTGACCCCAAGTATAGTCCCCCAACCCTGAACCCTGAACCCAAGTACAGTCTCCCAACAATGAATCCCGAACACCTACCTCAAGTACAGTCCCCAACCTGAACCCTGAACCTTGACCACAAGTAAAGTCCCCCAATCCTGATTCCTGACCCCTGACCCCAAGAACAGTTCCCCAACCCTGAACCCTGACCCCAAGTATAGTCCCCCACCCCTGAATCCTCACCCCAAGTACAGTCCCCCAACACTGAACCCTTAACCCTGACCCCAAGTACAGTCCGCCAACACATGATCCTGACCCCTGACCTGAGGTACAGACACCCAAACCTGAACTCTGACCCCAAGTACAGTACTCCAACCCTGAACCCTGACCCCTGAATCCAAGTAAAGTCCCCCAACCCTGAACCCTGACCCCAAAGACAGTCCTCCAACACTGAACCCCGACCCCCAAGTACAGTCCCCCAACCCTGAACACTGAACTTTGACCCCAAGAACAGTCCCACAAACGTGAACCCTGACGCCTAAACCCAACTACAGTCCCCCAGTCCTGACCCCTGACCCCAAGTACAGTCCCCCAACCCAGAACCCTGAACTCTGACCCCAAGTACAGACCTCCAACCCTGAACTCTGACCCAAAGTACAGTCCTCCAACGCTGAACCCTGACCCCTGGCCCCAAGCACAGTCCCCCAACCATGAACTCTGACCCCAAGTGCACTCCTCCAACCCTGAAACCTGACCCCTGAACCCAAGTACAGTCCCCCAACCCTGAACCCCGAACCCTGACCCCAAGTACAGTCTCCCAATCCTGAACCCTAACCCCAACTACAGTCCCCCAATCGTGATCACTGACCACATCTACCGTCCCCCAACTCTGAACCCTGAACCCTGACCCTAAGTACAGTCCCCATCCCTGATCCCTGACCCCTGAGCCCAAGTACATGTCCCCCAACCCTGAACACTGAACCCTGACCCCAAGTACAGTCCCCCAACACTGAAACATGACCGCAAGTACTGTCCTCCATCCCTGAACCCTGAACTCTGACCCCAAGTACAGTTGCCCAACCCTGAACCCTGATCCCTGACCCCAAGTACAGTCCCCCAACCCAGAACCCTGAACCCTGACCCCAAGTGCAGTCCTCCAACCCTGAACCCCGAACGCTGACCCGAAGTACAGACCCCTAACTCTGAATCTCTAAACCTGACCCCAACTACTGTCCCCCAACACCGAACCCTGAACTTTGATCCCAAGAACAGTCCCCCAATCCTGAACCCTGACCACAAGAACCGTCCCCCAAACCTGAACCCTGAACCCTGACCCCAAGTACAGTCCCCAACCCTGATCCGTGACCCCTGACCCCAAGTACAGTCCCCCAACCCTGAACCCCGAACCCTGATCCCAAGTAGAGTCCCTCAACCCTGAACCCTGACCCCAAGTACAGTCCCTCAACCCAGAACCCTGACCCCTGACCCCACGTACAGTCACCCAACCCTGATCCCTGACCCGAAGTACAGTCCACCAACCCTGAACCCTGAACCCTGACCCCACGTAATGTACCCAAGCCTGATTCCTGACCTCTGACCCCACGTAAAGTCCCCAAGCCTGATTCCTGACCCCTGACCGCATGTACAGTTCCCCAACCCTGAACCCTGAAACCTGACCCCAAGTACAGTCTCGAACCCTGAACCCTGAACCCTGACCCCAAGTATAGTCCCTCAACCCTGAACCCTGACCCCAAGTCCAGTCCCCTAACGCTGAACCCTGACCCCTGACCCCAAGTACAGTCCCTCAACCCTGAACCCTGAACTCTGAACCCAAGTACAGTCCCACAACTCTGAACCCTGAACCCTGACCCCAAGTACAGTCTCCCAACCCTGAACCCTGACGCTAAGTACAATCCCCCAACCCTGAACCCCTAACCCTGACCCCAAGTACAGTCTGCCAACACAGAATCCTGACCCCTGACCCGAAGCACAGACACCCAACCATGAACTCTGACACCAAGTACAATCCCCCAACCCTGAACCCTGACCCCTGACCCCAAGTACAGTCCCCCAAACCAGAACCCTGACCCCAAGTACAGTCTCCCAACCCTGACCCCTAATACAGTCCCCCAACACTGAACCCCGAACTCTGACGCCAAGTACAATCCCCCAACCCTTAACCCTGACCCCTGACCCCAAGTACAGTCCCCCAACACTGAACCCCGGACCCTGACCCCAAGTACAGTCCCCCAAACCCAGAATCCTGAACTCTGACCACAAGTATAGTCCCCCAACCCTGAACCCTGACCCCAAGTACAGTCCCCCAACCCTGAACTCTGAACCCTGACCCCAAGTACAGTCCCCCAACTCTGAACACTGAACCCTGACCCCAAGTACAGTCCCCCAATCCTGAACCCTGACCCCGAGTACAGTCCCCCAACCCTGGACCCCGAACCCAGATCCCAAGTACATTACCCAACCCTGAACCCTGAACCCTGACCCCAATACAATCCCCCAACCCTGAACGCTGAACCCTGACCCCAAGTACAGTCCCCCAACCCTGAACCCTGAACTCTGACACCAAGTACATTCCACAACCCTGAACCCTGAACTCTGACACCAACTACAGTCCCCCAACCCTGAACTCTGACCCCAAGTACAGTCCCCCAACACTGAACCCCGAACCCTGACCCCAAGTACAGTCCCCCAACATGAACCCTGAGCTCTGACGCCAAGTACAGTCCCCCAACCCTGAACCCTGACCCCAAGTACAGTCCCCCAACACTGAACCCTGACCCCAAGTGCTGTCCCCAACACTGAACCCTGAACTCTGACCCCAAGTACAGTCCCCCAACCCTGAACGCTGAACCCTGACCCCAAGTACAGTCCCCCAATCCTGAACAACTGAACACTGATAGCAATTACAGTCCCCCAACACTGAACCCTGAACCCTGATCCCAATTACAGTCCCTCAACACTGAACCCTGACCGCGAGTACAGTCCCCAAATCCTAAACCCTGAACTCTGACACCAAGTACAGACCCCCAACCCTAAACTCTGACCCCAAGAACAGTCCGCCAACCCTGAATCCTGACCCCAAGTACAGTTGCCCAACACTGAACCCTGACGCCTGAACCCCAGTACAGTCCCCCAAACCTGAACCCTGAACTCTGACCCCAAGTACAGTCCCCCAACCCTGAACCCTGAACTTTGACCCCGAGAACAGTCCCGCAAACCTGAACCCTGACCCCTAAACCCAAGTACAATCCCCCAACCCTGACCCCTGACCCCAAGTATAGTCCCCCAACACTGAACGCCGAAACCTGAGCCCAAGTACAGTCCCCCAACCCAGAACCCTGACCCCTGACCCCAAGTACAGTCTCCCAACCCTGACCCCAAATAAAGTCCCCCAACCCTGAACCCTGACCCCAAGTACAGTCCCCCAATCCTGAACAACTGAACACTGATAGCAATTACAGTCCCCCAACCCTGAACCCTGAACCCTGACCCCAAGAACAGTCCCCCAACACTGAACCCTGAACTCTGACACCAAGTACATTCCGCCAACCCTGAACTCTGAACCCCAGTACAGTCCCCCAAACCTGAACCCTGAACTCTGACCCCAAGTGCAGTCATTCAACCCTGAACACTGACCCCTGACTCCAAGTACAGTCCGCCAACCCAGAACCTGAGCTCTAACCCCAAGTACAGTCCCCCAACCTTGAACACTGACCCCTGACCCAAAGTACACTCTCCCAACACAATCCCCGATCCCTGACCCCAAGTATAGTCCCCCAACCCAGAACCCTGAACTCTGACCCCAAGTACAGACCCCCAACCCTAAACTCTGACCCCAAGAACAGTCCCGCAAACCTGAACCCTGACCTCTAAACCCAAGTACAGTCCCCCAAACCTGAACCCTGACCACAAGTACAGTCCCCCAACCCTGAACCCCAACCCCTGACCCCAAGTTTAGTCCCCCAACCCTGAACCCAGATCCCAAGTACAATCCCCCAACCCTGAATCCCTACACCTGACCCCAAGAACAGTCCCCCAACCCTGAACTTTGACCCCAAGAACAGTCCCGCAAACCTGAACCCTGACCCCTAAACCCAAGTACAATACCCCAACCCTGACCCCTGACCCCAAGTACAGTCCCCCAACATGAACCCTGAACTCTGACTCCAAATACAATCCCCAAACCGTGAACCCTGATCCCTGACCCCAAGTACAGTCCCCCAACACTGAACCCCGAACCCTGACCCCAAGTACAATCGCCAAAACCTTAACCCTGAACTTTGACACCAATTACAATCCCCCAACTCCGAACCCTGACCCCAAGTAAAGTCCCCCAACACTTAACCCTGAACTCTAACCCCAAGTACAATCCCCCAACACTGAACCCTGACCCCTGACCCCAAGTACAGTCCTCAAACACTGAATGCCGATCCCTGACCCCAAGTACAGTCCCCCAACCCTGAACCCTGACCCCTGACCCCAAGTACAGTCCCGCAACCCAGAACCCTGACCCCTGACCCCAAGTACAGAACCCTAACCCTGAACCCTGACCCCATTAAAGTCGTCCAACATTGAACCCTGACCCTTGAACCCAAGTACAAACCTGAACCCCAAACCCTGACCCAAAGTACAGTTCCCCAACCCCGAACCCTGAACCCTGACCCCAAGTATAGGCCCCCAACCCGATACTCTGACCCCAAGTACAGTCACCGAACTCTGAACCCTGACCCTAAGTACAGTCCCTCTAACCCAGAATCCTGAACCCTGACCCCAAGTAAAATTCCCAATACCTGAACACTGACCCCAAGTACAGTCCCCCAATCCTGAACCCTGACCCCAAGTACCGTCTCACAACCCTGAGCCCTGACCCCAAGTACAGTCTCCCAACCCTGACGCCAAGTACAGTGCCCCAACCCTGAACCCTCACCCCAAGTACAGTCCCCCAACACTGTACCCCTAACCCTGACCCCAAGTACAGACCACCAACACAGAATCCTTACCCCTGACCCGAAGTACAGACACCCAACACTGAACTCTGACCCCAAGTACAGTCCTCCAACCCTGAACCTTGCCCCTGAACCCAAGTACAGTCCCCCAACACTGAACCCCGAACCTTGACCTCAAGTACAGTCCCCGAAACCTGCACCCTTAACTCTGACCCCAAGGACAGTCCCCCAACCCTGAATCCCTAAATATGACCCCAACTGCAGTCCCCAAACCCTGAACCCTGAACTTTGACCCCAAGAACAGTCCCGCAACCCTGAACCCTGACCCCTAAACCCAAGTACATTCCCCCAATCCTGAACCCTGACCCCAAGTACAGTCCCCCAATCCTGAACCCTGACCCCTAAGTCCAAGTACAGTCCCCCAACCCTGAACCCTGACCCCAAGTACAGTCCCCCAACCCTGAACCCTGACCCCTGATCCAAAGTACAGTCCACCAATCCTGAACAACAGAACCCTCACCCCAAGTACTGTCCCTCAACCCCGAACCCTGACCCCAAATATAGTCCCCCAACCCAAAACCCTGATCCCTGACCCCACGTACAGACCCCCAAACCTGAACTTTGACCCCAAGTACAGTCCTCCCACCCTGAACCAAAGTACAGTCCCCAAAACCTGAACCACGAACCCTGACCCCAAGTACAGTCCCCCAACATGAACACTGAACTCTGACTCCAAGTACAATCCACCAACCCTGAACCCTGATCCCTGACCCCAAGTACAGTCCCCAAACACTGAACGCCGAACCCTGACCCGAAGTACAGTCCCCCAACCCAGAACCCTGACCCCTGACCCCAAGTACAGTCCCCCAACATGAACCCTGAACTCTAACCCCAAGTACAGTCCCCCAACATGAACACTGAACTCTGACTCCAAGTACAATCCACCAACCCTGAACCCTGACCCCGGACCCCAAGTACAGTCCCCCAACACTGAACCCCGAACCCTGACCCCAAGTACACTCCCCCAACCCTGAACCCTGACCCCTGGCCCCAAGTATAGTCCCCCAACCCTGAACCCTGACCCCAAGCACAGTCCCCCAACCCTGAACCCTGACCCCTGACCCCAAGTACAGTCCCCCAACACTGAACCCTGACCCCAAGTACAGTCCCCCAACACTGAACCCTGAAGTCTGACACCAACTACAGTCCCCCAACCCTGAACCCTGACCCCAAGTACATTCCCCCAACACTGAACCCTGAACTCTGAACCCAAGTACAGTCCCCCAAACATGAACCCCAAACCCTGACCCCAAGTACAGTTCCCCAACCCTGAACCCTGAACCCTGACCCCAAGTATAGTCCCCCAACCCTATACTCTGACCCCAAGTACAGTCACCCAACCCTGAACCCTGAACCCTGACCACAAGTAAAGTCCCCAAGCCTGATTCCTGACCCCTGACCCCAAGTACAGTTCCCCAACCCTGAACCCTGACCCCAATACAGTCTGCCATCCCTGAAACCGGAACCCTGACCCCAAGTACAGTCACCTAACCCTGAAGCCTGCCCCCAAGTCCAGTCCCCTAACACTGAACCCTGACCCCTGACCCCAAGTACAGTCCCTCTAACCCTGAACTCTGAACTCTGAACCCAGGTACAGTCCCCCAATCCTGAACCCTGACCCCTGAGTCCAAGTACAGTCCACCAACCCTGAACCCTGAACTCTGATCCCACGTACAGACCCCAATCCTGAACAACTGAACCCTGAATCCAAGTACAGTCCCCCAACCCTGAACCCTGAACTCTGACCCCGAGTACAGTCCTGCAACCCTGAACACCGAATCCTGATCCCAAGTACAGTCACCCAACCCAGCACCCTGATCCCTGACCCCAAGTACAGTCCCCCAACCCTGAGCTCTGACCCCAAGTACAGTCCACCAACACTCATCCCCGAACCCTAACCCCAAGTACAGTCCCCCAACACAAAACACTGAGCCCTGACCCAAGTACAGACCCCCAACTCTTAACTCTGACCCCGTACAGTCCTCCCACCCTGAACACAAGTACAGTCCCCAAAACCTGAACCACGAAACCTAACCCCAAGTACAGTCCCCCAACATGTACCCTGAACTCTGACTCCAAGTACAATCCCCCAACCCTGAACCCTGACCCCTGACCCCAAGTACAGTCCCCAAACATTGAACGCCGAACCCTGACCCCAAGTACAGTCCCCCAACCCAAAACCCTGACCCCGGACCCCAAGTACAGTCCCCCAACCCAGAACCCTTACCCCTGATCCCAAGTACAGTCCCATAACATGAACCCTGAACACTAACACCAAGTATAGTCCCCCAATCCTGAACCCTGACCCCAAGTACAGTCCCCCAATCCTGAACCCTGATCCCAAGTACAGTCCGCCAATCCTGAACCCTGAACCCTGACCACAAGTACAGTTCCCCAACCCTGAACCCTGAAGCCTGACCCCAAGTACAGTTCCCCAACCCTGAACCCTGAACCCTGACCCCAAGTACAGTCCCCCAATCCTGATCAACTGAACCCTGACCAAGTACAGTCCGCGAACCCTGACCCCTGACCCCAAGTACAGTCCCCCAACATGAACCCTGAACTCTAACCCCAAGTACAATCCCCCAACACTGAACCCTGACCCCGGACCCCAAGTACAGTCCCCCAACACTGAACCCCGAACCCTGACCCCAAGTACACTCCCCCAACCCTGAACCCTGACCCCTGGCCCCAAGTATAGTCCCCCAACCCTGAACCCTGACCCCAAGCACAGTCCCCCAACCCTGAACCCTGACCCCTGACCCCAAGTACAGTCCCCCAACACTGAACCCTGACCCCAAGTACAGTCCCCCAACACTGAACCCTGAAGTCTGACACCAACTACAGTCCCCCAACCCTGAACCCTGACCCCAAGTACATTCCCCCAACACTGAACCCTGAACTCTGAACCCAAGTACAGTCCCCCAAACATGAACCCCAAACCCTGACCCCAAGTATAGTCCCCCAACCCTATACTCTGACCCCACGTACAGTCACCCAACCCTGAACCCTGAACCCTGACCACAAGTAAAGTCCCCAAGCCTGATTCCTGACCCCTGACCCCAAGTACAGTTCCCCAACCCTGAACCCTGACCCCAATACAGTCTGCCATCCCTGAAACCGGAACCCTGACCCCAAGTACAGTCACCTAACCCTGAAGCCTGCCCCCAAGTCCAGTCCCCTAACACTGAACCCTGACCCCTGACCCCAAGTACAGTCCCTCTAACCCTGAACTCTGAACTCTGAACCCAGGTACAGTCCCCCAATCCTGAACCCTGACCCCTGAGTCCAAGTACAGTCCACCAACCCTGAACCCTGAACTCTGATCCCACGTACAGACCCCAATCCTGAACAACTGAACCCTGAATCCAAGTACAGTCCCCCAACCCTGAACCCTGAACTCTGACCCCGAGTACAGTCCTGCAACCCTGAACACCGAATCCTGATCCCAAGTACAGTCACCCAACCCAGCACCCTGATCCCTGACCCCAAGTACAGTCCCCCAACCCTGAGCTCTGACCCCAAGTACAGTCCACCAACACTCATCCCCGAACCCTAACCCCAAGTACAGTCCCCCAACACAAAACACTGAGCCCTGACCCAAGTACAGACCCCCAACTCTTAACTCTGACCCCGTACAGTCCTCCCACCCTGAACACAAGTACAGTCCCCAAAACCTGAACCACGAACCCTAACGCCAAGTACAGTCCCCCAACATGTACCCTGAACTCTGACTCCAAGTACAATCCCCCAACCCTGAACACTGACCCCTGACCCCAAGTACAGTCCCCAAACATTGAACGCCGAACCCTGACCCCAAGTACAGTCCCCCAACCCAAAACCCTGACCCCGGACCCCAAGTACAGTCCCCCAACCCAGAACCCTTACCCCTGATCCCAAGTACAGTCCCATAACATGAACCCTGAACACTAACACCAAGTATAGTCCCCCAATCCTGAACCCTGACCCCAAGTACAGTCCCCCAATCCTGAACCCTGATCCCAAGTACAGTCCGCCAATCCTGAACCCTGAACCCTGACCACAAGTACAGTCCCCCAACCCTGAACCCTGAAGCCTGACCCCAAGTACAGTTCCCCAACCCTGAACCCTGAAGCCTGACCCCAAGTACAGTTCCCCAACCCTGAACCCTGAACCCTGACCCCAAGTACAGTCCCCCAATCCTGATCAACTGAACCCTGACCAAGTACAGTCCGCGAACCCTGAACCCTGACCCCAAGTACAGTCCCCGAACCCTGAGCTCTGACCCCAAGTGCAGACCCCCAACCCTGAACCCTGACCCCAAGTACAGTCCCCCAACAATCAACCCCGAACCCTGACCCCCAGTATAGTGCCCCAACCCAAAACTCTGATCCCTGACCACAAGTACAGACCCTCAACCCTGAACTCTGACCCCTTGTACAGAACTCCCAACCTGAACCAAAGTACAGTCCCCAAAACCTGAACCACGAACCCTAACCCCAACTACAGTCTACCAACATGACCCCTGAACTCTGACTCCAAGTACAATTCCCCAACCCAGAACCCAGACCCCTGACCCCAAGTACAGTCCCCAACATGAACCCTGAACTCTAACCCCAAGTACAATCCCCCAACCCTGAACCCTGACCCCAAGTGCAATCCCCCAACCCTGAACCCTGACCCCAAGTACACAACCCTAACCCTGACCCCATTACAGTCGTCCAACATTGAAACCTGACCCTGGAACCCAAGTACAGTCCCCTCAACCTGAACCCTGAACCCTGACCCCAAGTACAGTTCCCCAACCCTATACTCTGACCCCAAGTACAGTCTCCCAACCCTGAACCCTGACCCCAAGTAAAATCCCCAATACCTGAACCCTGACCCCAAGTACAGTCCCCCAATCCTGAACCCTGACCCCAAGTACCATGTCACAACCCTGAGCCCTGACCCCAAGTACAGTCTCCCAACCCTGAACCCTGACGCCAAGTACAGTCCCCCAAACCTGAACCCTCAGCCCAAGTACAGTCCCCCAACACTGTACCCCTAACCCTGACCCCAAGTACAGTCCACCAACACAGAATCCTTACCCCTGACCCGAAGTACAGAAACCCAACCCTGAACTCTGACCCCAAGTACAGTCCTCCAACCCTGAACCTTGCCCCTGAACCCAAGTACAGTCCCCCAACACTGAACCCCGAACCTTGACCTCAAGTACAGTCACCCAAACCTGCACCCTGAACTCTGACCCCAAGTACAGTCCCCCAACCCTGAATCCCTAAATATGACCCCAACTGCAGTCCCCCAACCCTGAACCCTGAAGTTTGACCCCAAGAACAGTCCCGCAACCCAGAACCCTGAACCCTAAACCCAAGTACAGTCCCCCAATCCGGAACCCTGACCCCAAGTACAGTCCCCCAATCCTGAACCCTGACCCCTGAGTCCAAGTACAGTCCCCCAACCCTGAACACAGAACCCTGATCCCAAGTACAGTCCACCAACCCTGATCCCTGACCCCAAATATAGTTCCCCAACCCTGAAGCCTGACCCCAAGTACAGTAAACCAACCCTGAACCCTGAACCCTGAACCCTGAACCCTGACCCCAAGTACAGTCCCCCAATCCTGAACAACAGAACCCTGACCCCAAGTACAGTCCCCCAACCCTGAACCCTTATCCATGACCCCAAAACAGTCCCCCAACACTGAACCCTGAGCACAAGTATAGTCCCCCAACCCAAACCCTGATGCCTGCCCCCAAGTACAGATCCCCAAACCTGAACTTTGACCCCAAGTACAACCTCCCACCCTGAACCAAAGTACAGTACCCAAAACCTGAACCACGAACCCTAACCCCAAGTACAGTCCCCCAACATGAACCCTGAACTCTGACTCCAAGTACAATCCCCCAACCCTGAACCCTGACCCCAAGTACAGTCCCCAAACACTGAAAGCCGAACCCTGACCCCAAGTACAGTCCCCCAACCCAGATCCCTGACCCCTGACCCCAAGTACAGTCCCCCAACATGAACCCTGAACTCTAACCCCAAGTACAAACCCTCAGCCCTGAACCCTGGCCCCAAGTATAGTCCCCCAACCCTGAACCCTGACCCCAAGTACAGTTCCCCCAACCCTGAACCCTGAACCCTGACCCCAAGTACAGTCCCCCAACACTGAACCCTGACCCCAAGTACAGTCCCCCAACCCAGAACAGTGACCCCTGACCCCAAGTACAGAACCCTAACCCTGAAATCTGACCCCATTACAGTCGTCCAACATTGAACCCTGACCCCTGAACCCAAGTACAGTCCCCCAAACCTGAACCCCAAACCCTGACCCCAAGTACAGTTCCCCAACCCTGAACCCTGAATCCTGACCCCAAGTACAGTCCCCCAACCCTATACTCTGATCCCAAGTACAGTTCCCCAACCCTGAACCCTGACCCCAATACAGTCTGCCATCCCTGAAACCGGAACCCTGACCCCAAGTACAGTCACCTAACCCTGAAGCCTGACCCCAAGTCCAGTCCCCTAACACTGAACCCTGACCCCTGACCCCAAGTACAGTCCCTCTAACCCTGAACTCTGAACCCAGGTACAGTCCCCCAATCCTGAACCCTGACCCCTGAGTCCAAGTACAGTCCACCAACCCTGAACCCTGAACTCTGATCCCAAGTACAGACCCCAATCCTGAACAACTGAACCCTGAATCCAAGTACAGTCCACCAACCCTGAACCCTGAACTCTGACCCCGAGTACAGTCCTGCAACCCTGAACACCGAATCCTGATCCCAAGTACAGTCACCCAACCCAGAACCCTGACCCCTGACCCCAAGTACAGTCCCCCAACACTCATCCCCGAACCCTAACCCCAAGTACAGTGTCCCAACCCAAAACCCTGAGCCCTGACCCAAGTACAGACCCCCAACTCTTAACTCTGACCCCGTACAGTCCTCCCACCCTGAACACAAGTACAGTCCCCAAAACCTGAACCACGAACCCTAACCCCAAGTACAGTCCCCCAACATGTACCCTGAACTCTGACTCCAAGTACAGTCCCCAAACATTGAACGCCGAACCCTGACCCCAAGTACAGTCCCCCAACCCAGAACCCTGACCCCAAGTACAGTCCCGTAACATGAACCCTGAACACTAACACCAAGTATAGTCCCCCAACCCTGAACCCTGACCCCAAGTACAGTCCCCAAAACCTGAACCCTGAACTCTGACACCAAGTACAGTCCCCCAACCCTGAACCCTGACCCCAAGTACAGTCCCCCAACCCAGAACCCTGACCCCTGACCCCAAGTACAGAACCCTAACCCTGATCCCTGACCCCTGAGTCTAAGTACAGTCCCCCAACCCAGAACCCTGAACCATGACCCCAAGTACAGTCCTCCAACATTGAACCCTGACCCCTGAACCCAAGTACAGTCCCCCAAACCTGAACCCAGAAACCTGACCCCAAGTATAGTCTCCCAACCCTGATCCCTGAACCCTGAACCCAAGTACAGTCTCCCAGCCATGAATCCGGTACACTGACCTCAAGTACAGTCCCCAACCCTGAACACTGAACCCTGACCCCAAGTAAAGTCCCCAAGCCTCATTCCTGACCCCTGACCCAAAGAACAGTTCCCCAACCCTGAACCCTGAACCCGGACCCCAAGTATACTCCCCCAACCCTAAACCCTGACCCCAAGTCCAGTACCCTAAAGCTAAACCCTGACCCCTGACCCCAAGTACAGTCCCTCTAACCCAGAACCCTGAACCCTGACCCCAAGTACAATCCCCAATCCTGAACCCTGACCCCAAGTACCGACTCACAACCCTGAGCCCTGACCCCAAGTACAATCTCCCAACCCTGAACCCTGACGCCAAGTACAGTCCCCCAACACTGAACCCTCACCCCAAGTACAGTCCCCCAACACTGAACCCCTAAACGTGACCCCAAGTACAGTCTCCCAACCCTGAACCCTGACGCCAAGTACAGTCGCCCAACCCTGAACCCTCACCCCAAGTACAGTCCCCCAACACTGTACCCCTAACCCTGACCCCAAGTGCAGTCCACCAACAAAGAATCCTGACCCCTGACCCGAAGTACAGACTCCCAACCCTGAACTCTGACCCCAAGTACACTCCTCCAACCCTGAACCTTGCCCCTGAACCCAAGTACAGTCCCCCAACACTGTACCCCGAACCCTGACCTCAAGTACAGTCCCCCAAACCTGCACCCTGAACTCTGACCCCAAGTAGAGTCACCCAACCCTGATCGCTGACCCCAAGTACAGTCCCCCAACCCTGAATCCCTAAACCTGACCCCCAACTGCAGTCCCCCAAACCTGAACCCTGAACTTTGACCCCATGAACAGTCCCGCAACCCTGAACCCTGACCCCTAAACCCAAGTACAGTCACCCAATCCTGAACCCTGACCCCAAGTACAGTCCAGCAATCCTGAACCCTGACCACAAGTACCGTCCCCCAACCCTGATCCCTGACCCCAAGTATAGTCCCCCAAACCTGATCCCTGACCCCTGACCCCAAGTATAGTCCCCCAACCCTGATCCCTGACCCCTGACCCCAAGTATAGTCCCCCAAACCTGATCCCTGACCCCTGACCCCAAGTATAGTCCCCCAACCCTGATCCCTGACCCCTGTCCCCAAGTACAGTCCCCCAGCCCTGAACCCTGAACCCTGAACCCTAGTACAGTCCCCCAACCCTGAACCCTGAACTCTGACCCCGAGTACTGTCCTGCAACCCTGAACACCGAACTCTGATCCTAAGTACAGTCACCCAACCCAGAACCCTGACCCCTGACCACAAGTATAGTCCGCCATCACTCATCCCCGAACCCTAACCCCAAGTACAGTCCCACAACCCAAAACCCTGAGCCCTGACCCCAAGTACAGACTCTAAACTCTGACCCCAAGTACAGTCCCCAAAACCTGAACCACGAACCCTAACCCCAAGTACAGTCCCCCAACATGAACCCTGAACTGTGACTCCAAGTACAATCCACCAACCCTGAACCCTGACCCCAGGTACAGTCCCCAAACACTGAACGCCGATCCCACAACCCAGAACCCTGACCCCTGACCCCACGTACAGTCCCCCAATCCAGAACCCTGACCCCTGACCCCAAGTACAGTCCCCCAACATGAACCCTGAACTCTGACACCAACTACAGTCCCCCAACCCTGAGCCCTGACCCCAAGTACAGTCCCCCAACACTGAACCCTGAACTCTGATCCCAAGTACAGAACCCTAACCCTGAACTCTGACCCCATTACAGTCGTCCAACATTGAACCCTGACCCCAAGTACAGTCCCCCAAACCTGAACCCCGAACCCTGACCCCAAGTACAGTTCCCCAACCCTGAACCCTGACCCCAAGTATAGTCCCCCAAGCCTATACTCTGACCCCAAGTACAGTCACTCAACCATGAACCCTGAACCCAAGTACAGTCTCCCAACCATGAATCCCGAACACTGACCTCAAGTACAGTTCCCAACCCTGAACCCTGAACCCTGACCCCAAGTAAAGTCCCCAAGTCTGATTCCTGACCCCTGACCCCAAGAACAGTTCCCCAACCATGAACCCTGACCCCAAGTATAGTCCCCCAAACCTATACTCTGACCACAAGTACAGTCACCCAACCCTGAACCCTGAACCCTGACCCCAAGTAAAGTCCCCAAGCCTGATTCCTGACCCCTGACCCCAAGTACAGTTCCCCAACCCTGAACCATGACCCCAATACAGTCTGCCATCCCTGAAACCGGAACCCTGACCCCAAGTACAGTCACCTAACCCTGAACCCTGACCCCAAGTCCAATCCCCTAACACTGAACCCTGACCCCTGACCCCAAGTACAGTCCCTCTAACCCTGAACCCTGAACTCTGAACCCAGGTACAGTCCCCCAATCCTGAACGCTGACTCCTGAGTCCAAGTACAGTCCCCCAACCCTGAACCCTGAACTCTGACCCCATGTACAGTCCCCCAAACCTGCACACCGAACCCTGACCCCAAGTACAGTTCCCCAACCCTGACCCCTGACCCCAAGTACAGTCCCCCAACATGAACCCTGAACTCTGACACCAACTACAGTCCCCCAACCCTGAACCCTGACCCCAAGTACAGTCCCCCAACACTGAACCCTGTATCTCTGATCCCAAGTACAGAACCCTAACCCTGAACTCTGACCCCATTACAGTCGTCCAACATTGAACCCTGACCACTGAACACAAGTACAGTCCCCCAAACCTGAACCCTGAACCCAAGTACAGTCCCCCAACCCAGAACCCTGACCCCTGACGCTAAGTACAGAACCCTCACCCTGAACTCTGACCCCAAGTATAGTCCCCCAAACCTGAACCCCGAACCCTGACCCCAAGTACAGTTCCCCAACCCTGAACCCTGACCCCAAATATAGTCCCCCAACCCTATACTCTGACCCCAAGTACAGTTCCACAACCCTGATCCCTGACCCCAAGAATAGTCATCCAACCCTGAACCCTGAACCCTGAACCCAAGTACAGTCTCCCAACATGAATCCCGAACACTGACCTCAAGTACAGTCCCCAACACTGAACCCTGAACCCTGACCCCAAGTAAAGTCCCCAAGCCTCATTCCTGACCCCTGACCCCAAGAACAGGTGAACCCTGACCCCAAGTATAGTCCCCCAACCCTATAATCTGACCCCAAATACAGTCCCTCAACCCTGAACCCTGTCCCCAAGTACAGTCCCCCAACCATTTCCCCCGAACCCAAGTACAGTCTCCCAACCCTGAATCCCGAACACTGACCTCAAGTATAGACCCCAAGCCTGATTCCTAACCCCTGACCCCAAGTACAGTTCCCCAACCCTGAACCCTGACCCCAAGTATAGTCCCCAACCCTATACTCTGAACCCATGTACAGTCCCCCAATCCTGAACCCTGACCACAAGTACAGACCCCCAATCCTGAACCCTGACCACAAGTACCGTCCCCCAACCCTGATCCCTGACCCCTGACCCCAAGTATAGTTCCCCAACCCTGGTCCCTGACCCCTGAGCCCAAGTACAGTCCCGCAACACTGAACCCTGACCCCAAGTACAGTCCCCCAACACTGAACCCTGAAGTCTGATACCAACTACACTCCCCCAACCCTGAACCCTGAACGCTGATCCCAAGTATAGAACTAACCCTGAACTCTGACCCCATTACAGTCTTCCGACATTGAACCCTGACCACTGAACCCTAGTACAGTCCCCCAAACCTGAACCCCAAACCCTGACCCCAAGTACAGTTCCCCAACCCTGAACCCTGAACCCTGACCCCAAGTATAGTCCCCCAACCCTATACTCTGACCCCAAGTACAGTCACCCAACCCTGAACCCTGAACCCTGACCCCAAGTATAGTCCCCCAACCATGAATCCCGAACACTGACCTCAAGTACAGTCCCCAACCCTGAACCCTGACCCCAAGTAAAGTCCCCAAGCCTGATTCCTGACCCCTACCCCAAGTACAGTTCCCCAACCCTGAACCCTGAACCCTGACCCCAAGGAAAGTCCCCAAGCCTGATTCCTGAACCCTGACCCCAATACATTCTGCCATCCCTGAAACCGGAAACTTACCCCAAGTACAGTCACCTAACCCTGAACTCTGACCCCAAGTCCAGTCCCCTAACACTGAACCCTGACCCCAAGTACAGTCCCTCTAACCCTGAACCCTGAACTCTGAACCCAAATACAGTCCCCCAATCTTGAACCCTGACCCCTGAGTCCAAGTACAGTCCACCAACCCTGAACCCTGAATTCTGATCCCAAGTACAGTCCCCCAATCTTGAACCCTGACCCCTGAGTCCAAGTACAGTCCACCAACCCTGAACCCTGAACTCTGATCCCAAGTACAGACCCCAATCCTGAACAACTGAACCCTGAATCCAAGTACAGTCCACCAACCCTGAACCCTGAACTCTGACCCCGAGTACAGTCCTGCAACCCTGAACACCGAACCCTGATCCCAAGTACAGTCACCTAACCCAGAACCCTGACCCCAAGTACAATCCCCCAACCCTGAGCTCTGACCCCAAGTACAGTCCCCCAACACTCATCCCCGGACCCTAACCCCAAGTACAGTTCCCCATCCCAAACCCCTGAGCCCTGACCCCAAGTACAGACCCCCAACTCTTAACTCTGACCCCAAGTACAGTCCCCAAAACCTGAACCACGAACCCTGACCCCAAGTTCAGTCCCCCACCATGAACCCTGAACTCTGACTCCAAGTACAATCCCCCAACCCTGAACCCTGACCCCAAACATTGAACGCCGAACCCTGACCCCAAGTACAGTCCCCCAAACCAATACCCTGATCCCGGACCCCAAGTACAGTCCCCAAATCCAGAACCCTGACCCCTGACCCCAAGTACAGTTCCCCAACATGAACCCTGACCCCAAGTACAGTCCCCCAACCCTGAACGCTGAACCCTGACCCCAAGTACAGTCCACCAACACTGAACCCTGAGCCCAAGTACAGTCCCCCAACCCTGAACCCTGAACTCTGACACCAAGTACAGTCCCCCAACACTGAACCCTGACCCCAAGTACAGTCCCCCAACACTAAACCTTGAACTCTGATCCCAAGTACAGTTGCCCAACCCTGAACCCTGACCACTGAACATAAGTACAGTCCCCCAAACCTGAACCCTGACCCCAAGTACTGTCCCCCAACCCAGAACCCTGACCCCTGACCTCAAGTACAGAACCCTAACCCTGATCCTTGACCCCTGACCCCAAGTACAGATCCCAACATGAACCCTGACCCCAAGTACAGTCCCCCAAACCTGAACCCAGAAACCTGACCCCAAGTATAGTCTCCCAACCCTATACTCTGACCCCAAGAACAGTCACCCAACCCTGAACCCTGAACCCAAGTACAGTCTCCCAGCCATGAATCCGGAACACTGACCTCAAGTACAATTCCCAACCCTGAACCCTGAACCCTGACCCCAAGTAAAGTCCCCAAGCCTCATTCCTGACCCCTGACCCAAAGAACAGTTCCCCAACCCTGAACCCTGAACCCTGACGCCAAGTATAGTCCCCAACCCTGAACCCTGACCCCAAGTCCAGTCCCCTAAAGCTAAACCCTGACCCCTGACCCCAAGTACAGTCCCTCTAACCCAGAACCCTGAACCCTGACCCCAAGTACAATCCCCAATCCCTGAACCCTGACCCCAAGTACAGTCCCCCAATCCTGAACCCTGACCCCAAGTATCGTCTCATAACCCTGAGCCCTGACCCCAAGTACAGTCTCCCAACCCTGAACCCTGACGCCAAGTACAGTCCCCCAACCCTGAACCCTGACCCCAAGGACAGTCCCCCAACAGTGAACCCCGACCCCAAGTACAGTCCCCCAACCCTGAATCCCTAAACCTGACCCCAACTGCAGTCCCCAAACCCTGAACCCTGAAATTTGACCCCAAGAACAGTCCCGCAACCCTGAACCCTGACCCCTAAACCCAAGTACAGTCCCTCAATCCTGAACCCTGACCACAAGTACTGTCCCCCAACCATGAACCCTGAACCCTGACACCAAGTACAGATGATGTGGGTATGCCGGCGTTGGACTGGCGTAAACACAGTAAAAAGTCTCACAACCTGGTGTTGTCAGACTTTTTACCAAGTAAAGACCCCAACACTGATCCCTGACCCCTGACCCCAAGTACACTCCTCCAACCCTGAACCCTGAACCCTGATCCCAAGTACAGTCCCCCAACCCAGACCCCTGACCCCAAGTATAGTTCCCCAACCCTAATATTGAAGCCTGACCCCAAGTACAGTCCCCCAACCCTGAACCCTGAACCCTGACCCCAAGTACAGTCCCCCAACCCTGATATTGAAGCCTGACCCCAAGTACAGTCCCCCAACCCTGAACCCTGACCCCAAGTACAGTCCCCCAACCCTGAACACCGAATTCTGATACCAAGTACAGTCCCCCAACCCTGAGCTCTGACCCCAAGTACAGTCCCCCAACCCTGAACCCTGAACACTGACCCCAAGTACAGTCCCCCAACCCTGAACCCAGACCCCAAGTACAGAAACCCAATCCTGAACCCTGAACATAAGTACCGTCCCCCAACCCTGATCCCTGACCCCAAGTACAGTCCCCCAATCCTGAACAACTGAACCCTGACCCCAAGTATAGTCCCCCAACCCAGAACCCTGACCCCTGACGCCAACTACAGAACCATCACCCTGAACTCTGACCCCAAGTACAGTCCCCCAAACCTGAACCCCGAACCCTGACCCCAAGTACAGTTCCCCAACTCTGAACCCTGACCCCAAGTATAGTCCCCCAACCCTATACTCTGACCCCAAGTACAGTCACCCAACCATGAACCTTGAACCCTGAACCCAAGTACAGTCTCCCAACCATGAATCCCGAACACCGACGTCAAGTACAGTCCCCAAGTCTGATTCCTGACCCCTGACCCCAAGAACAGTTCCCCAACCATGAACCCTGACCCCAAGTATAGTCCCCCAACCCTATAATCTGACCCCAAGTACAGTCCCCCAACCCTGAACCCTGACCCCAATACAGTCTGCCAACCCTGAAACCGGAACCCAGACCCCAAGTACAGTCCCCAAACGCTGAACCCTGAAATCTGAACCCAAGTACAGTCCCACGACCCTGAACCCTGACCCCAAATATAGTCCCTCAACCCTGAACCCTGACCCCAAGTACAGTCCCCCAACCCTTTCCCCCGAACCCAAGTACAGTCTCCCAACCCTGAATCCCGAACACTGACCTCAAGAACAGACCCCAAGCCTGATTCCTGACCCCTGACCCCAAGTACAGTTCCCCAATCCTGAACACTGACCCCAAGTATAGTCCCCCAACCCTATACTCAGAACCCATGTACAGTCCATCAACCCTGAACCCTGACCCCAAGTACAGTCTGCCAACCCTGAAACCGGAACCCTGACCACAAGTCCAGTCCCCTTCAGCTAAACCCTGAACCCTGACCCCAAGTACAGTCCCTCTAACCCAGAACCCTGAACTCTGAACCCAAGTACAGTCCCACAGCTCTGAACCCTGAACCCTGACCCCAAGTACAGTCCCCCAATACTGAACCCTGACCCCAAGTACCGTCTCACAACCCTGAGCCGTGACCCCAAGTACAGTCTCCCAACCCTGAACCCTGACGCCAAGTACAGTCCCCCAACCCTGAACCCTCACCCCAAGTACAGTCCCCCAACACTGAACCCCTAACCCTGACCCCAAGTACAGTCCGCCAACACAGAATCCTGACCCCTGACCCGAAGTACAGACACCCAACCCTGAACTCTGACCCCAAGTATAGTCCTCCAACCCTGAACATTGTCCCCTGAACCCAAGTACAGTCCCCCAACCCTGAACCATGAACCCTGACCTCAAGTACAGTCCCCCAAACCTGCACCCTGAACTCTGACCCCAAGTAGTGTTCCCCAACCCTGAACCCTGACCCCAAGGACAGTCCCCCAACAGTGAACCCCGACCCCAAGTACAGTCCCCCAACCCTGAATCCCTAAACCTGACCCCAACTGCAGTCCCCCAAACCTGAACCCTGAACTTTGACCCCAAGAACAGTCCCGCAACCCTGAACCCTGACCCCTAAACCCAAGTACAGTCCCTCAATCCTGAACCCTGACCACAAGTACTGTCCCCCAACCATGAACCCTGAACCCTGACACCAAGTACAGATGATGTGGGTATGCCAGCGTTGGACTGGCGTAAACACAGTAAAAAGTCTCACAACCTGGTGTTGTCAGACTTTTTACCAAGTAAAGACCCCAACACTGATGCCTGACCCCTGACCCCAAGTACACTCCTCCAACCCTGAACCCTGAACCCTGACCCCAAGTACAGTCCCCCAATCCTGAACAACTGAACCCTGATGCCAAGTACACTCCCCCAACCCTGAACCCTGACCCCTGGCCCCAAGTACAGTCCCCCAACCCTGAACTCTGACCCCAAGTACAGTCCCCCAACACTGAACCCTGAACCCTTACCCGAAGTACAGACACCCAACCATGAACTCTGACCCCAAGTGCACTGCTCCAACCCTGAAACCTGACCCCTGAACCCAAGTACAGTCCCCCAACCCTGAACCCTGAACCCTGACCCCAAGTACAGTCCCCAAACACTGAAACCCGACCCCAAGTACAGTCCCCCAACCCTGAACCCTGACCCCAAGTACAGTCCCCCAAACCTGAACCCTGAACTCTGACTCCAAGTGCAGTCATCCAAACCTGAACACTGACCCCTGACCCCAAGTACAGTCCCCCAACCCAGAAACCTGAACCCTGCTCCCAAGTACAGACCCCCAACCCAGAACTCGGAGCCGAAGTACAGTCCTCCAACCCTTAACCCTGACCCCTGGACACAAGTGCAGACCCCAAAACCTGAACGCCAAACCCTGACCCCAAATACAGTCCCCCAACATGAACCCTGAACTCTGACCCCAATTACAATCCCCCAACCCTGACCCCTGACCCCAAGTATAGTCCCCCAACACTGAACCCCAAACCCTGACCCCAAGTAAAGTCCTCCAAACCTGAACTCTCACCCCAAGTACAGTCCCACAATCCTGAACCCTGACCCCAATTACAGTCCCCCAACCCTGAACCCCGAACCCTGACCCCAAGTACAGTCCCCCAAACCTGAACCCTGAACTCTGACCCCAAGTGCAGTCATCCAACCCTGAATACTGACCCCTGACCCCAAGTACAGTCCCCCAACCCAGAACCCTGACCTCTGATCCCAAGTACAGTCCCCCAATCCTGAACAACTGAACCCTGACCCCAAGTACAGTCCCCCAACACTGAACCCTGACCCCAAGTACAGTCCCCCAACACTGAACCCTGAACTCTGATCCCAAGTACAGTCCCCCAACCCTGAACACTGACCCCTGAGCCCAAGTACAGTCCCCCAACCCAGAACCCTGAGCTCTGACCTCAAGTACAGTCCCCCAACCCTAAACCCTGACCCCTGACCCAATGTACAGTCCCCCAACATTAATCCCCGAACCGTGACCCCAAGTATAGTCCCCCAACCCAGAACCCGGACCCCTGACCCCAAGTACACACCACCAACCCTAAACTCTGACCCCAAATACAGTCCTCCAACGCTGAACCCATGTACAGTCCCCAAAACCTGAACCCCGAACCCTGACCCCAAGTACAGTCCCCCAAACAGAACCCTGACACCTGACCCCAAGTAAAGTCTCCCAACCCTGAACCCTGACCCCAAATACAGTCGCCCAACCCTGAACCCTGACCCCAAGTACAGTCCCCCAAACCTGAACCCCGAACCCAGACCCCAATTAATGTCTCCCAAACCTGCACACTGACCCCAAGTACAGTCCCACAACACTGAACCCTGAACCCGAGTACAGACCCCAACCCAGAACCCTGAGCTCTGACCCCAAGTACAGTCCCCCAACCCTGAACCCTGACCCCAAGTACAGTCCCCCAACCCTGAACCCTGAGCTCTGACCCCAAGTACAGTCCCCCAACCCTGAACCCTGAGCTCTGACGCCGAGTACAGTCCCCCAACCCTGAACCCCGAACCCAGATCCCAAGTACAGTCCCCCAACCCTGAACCCCGAACCCAGATCCCAAGTACAGTCCCCCAACCCTGAACCCTGACCGCGAGTACAGTCCGCCAACCCAGAACCCTGATCTCTGACCCCAAGTACAGTCCCCCAACCCTGAACCCTGAGCTCTGACCCCAACTACAGTCCCCCAACACTGAACCCTGACCCCATGTACAGTCCCCCAACCCAGAACGCTGACCCCTGACCCGAAGTACAGTCCCCCAAAGCAGAACCCCGACACCAAGTACAGATCTCCAAACCTGAACACAGACACCAAGTACAGTCCCCCAACACTGAAGCCTGACCCCACGTACATTCCCCCAACCCTGAACTCTGACCCCAAGTACAGTCCCCCAACCCTAAACCCTGACTCCTGTCCTCAATTACAGTCCCCCAACCCTGAATCCTAAACCCTGACCCCAAGTACAGTCCCCCAACCCTGTACCCTGACCCCAAGTACAGTCTCGCAAATCTGCATCCTGACTCCTGACCCCAAGTACAGTCCCCAAACCCAGAACCCTGACGCCAAGTGCAGAACCCAACCCTGAACTCTGACCCCAATACAGTCGTCCAACAATGAACCCTGACCCCTGAACCCAAATACAGTCCCCCAAACCTGAACCCCGTACCCTGACCCCAAGTACAGTTCCCCAACATGAACCCTGAACTCTGACCCCAAGTACAATCCCCCAGCCCTGAACCCTGACCCCTGACCCCAAGTACAGTCCCCAAACACTGAACGCCAAACCCTGACCCCAAGTACAGTCCCCCAACACTGAACCCTGACCCCAAGTACAGACCCCCAACCTGAACCCTGACCCCTGAACGCAAGTATAGTCCCCCAAACATGAACCCTGACCCCAAATACAGTCCCCCAATCCTGAACCCTGAACCCTGACCCCAAGTACAGTCCCCCAACCTGGAACCCTGATCCCAAGAACAATCCCGCAACCCTGAACCCTGAACTTTGACACCAAATACAGTTCCCCAACAATGAACCCTGTACTCTGATCCCAAGTACAGTTGCCCCACCCTGAACCCTAACCCCTGAACCCAAGTATATTCCTCCAAACCTGAACTCTGAACTCTGACTCCAAGTACAGGCATCCAACACTGAACCCTGACACCTGACCCTAAGTACAGTCCCCCAAAACAGAACCCTGAGCTCTGACCCCACGTACAGTCCCCCAACACTAATCCCCGAACCCTGACCTCAACTATAGTCCCACAGCCGTGAACCCTGACACCAAGTACAGTCAACAATCCCTGAACCCTGAACCATGACCCCAAGTACAATCCCCCAACCCTGAAACCTGAACCCTGACCCCACGTAATGTCCACAAGCCTGATTCCTGACCCCGGACCCCAAGTACAGTTCCCCAACCCTGCACCCTGAACTCTGACCCCAAGTACAGACCCCCAACCCTGAACCCTGCCCTCAAGGACAGTCCCCCAACTCTGAATCACTAACCCTGATCCTAAATACAGTCCCCCAACCCTGAACCCTGAACTTTGACCCCAAGAACAGTCCTCCAATCCTGAACCCTGACCCCAAGTACAGTCCCCCAATCCTGTACCCTGACCCCAAGTACCGTCCCCCAACCCTGAACCCTGAACCCTGACCTCGAGTACAGTCCCCCAACCCTGAACCCCGAACCCTGATCCCAAGTACAGTCCCCCAACCCTGTACCCTGACCCCAAGTACAGTCCCCCAACCCAGAACCCTGACCCCTGAACCCAAGTATAGTCCCCCAACCCTGACCCCAAGTACAGTTCCCCAACCCTGAACACTGAATCCTGACCCCAAGTACAGTCCCCCAATCCTGAACAACTGAGCCCTGACCCCATGTACAGTCCCCCAACAATGAACCCTGACCCCGAGTACAGTCCGCCAACCCAGAAGCCTGAACCCTGATCCCAAGTACAGATCCCCAAACCTGAATTCTGACCCCAAGTACAGACCTCCAACCCCGAACCCTGACTCCAAGTACAGTCCCCCAACATGAACCCTGAACTCTGACTCCAAGTACAATCCCCCAACCCTGAACTCAGACCCCTGACCCCAAGTACAGTCCCCAAACACTGAACCCTGAACTCTGATCCCAAGTACAGTTCTCCAACCCTGAACCCTCACCCCTGACCCCAAGTACAGTCCCCCAACCCAGAACACTGAACTCTGATCCCAAGTACAGTCCCCCAATCCTGAACAACTGAACCCTGACCCCAAGTACAGTCCCCCAACCCAGAACACTGAAACCTGACCCCAAGTACAGATCCCCAACCCTGAATTCTGACCCCAAGTACAGTCCTCCAACCCTGAACTCAGACCCCTGACCCCAAGTACAGTCCCCAAACACTGAACCCTGAACTCTGATCCCAAGTACAGTTCTCCAACCCTGAACCCTCACCCCTGACCCCAAGTACAGTCCCCCAACCCAGAACCCTGAACTCTGATCCCAAGTACAGTCCCCCAATCCTGAACAACTGAACCCTGACCCCAAGTACAGTCCCCCAACCCTGAACCCCGAACCCAGATCCCAAGTACAGTCCCCCAACCCTGAACCCTGAAGTCTGACACCAAGTACAGTCCCCCAAACCTGAACCCTGACCCCAAGTACAGTCCCCCAATCCAGAACCCTCAACCCTGACCCCAAGTACAGTCCCCCAACACTGAACTCCGGACCCTGACCCCAAGCACAGTCCCCCAACCCTGAACCCTGACCCCTGACCCCAAGTATAGTTCCCCAACCCTGAACTCTGACTCCAAGTACAGTTTCCCCAACACTGAACCTTGAACTCTGACCTTATGTACAGTCCTAAAACACTGAACCCTGAACCCTGACCTCGAGTACAGTCCCCCAATCCTGAACCCCGAACCCTGATCCCAAGTACAGTCCCCCAACCCTGTACCTTGACCCCAAGTACAGTCCCCCAACCCAGAACCCTGACCCCTGAACCCAAGTATAGTCCCCCAACCCTGACCCCAAGTACAGTTCCCCAACCGTGAACACTGAATCCTGACCCCAAGTACAGTCCCCCAACCCTGAACCCCAAACCCTGACCCCAACCCTGAACCCTGACCCCTGACCCAAAGTACAGTACCCCAACATTAATCCCCGAACCGTGACCCCAAGTATAGTCCCCCAACCCAGAAACCGGAACCCTGACCCCAAGTACACACCACCAACCCTAAACTCTGACCCCAAATACAGTCCTCCAACGCTGAACCCAAGTACAGTCCCCAAAACCTGAACCCCGAACCCTGACCCCAAGTACAGTCCCCCAAACAGAACCCTGACCCCTGACCCCAAGTAAAGTCTCCCAACCATGAACCCTGACCCCAAATACAGTCGCCCAACCCTGAACCCTGACCCCAGGTACAGTCCCCCAAACCTGAACCCCGAACCCAGACCCCAATTACAGTCTCCCAAACCTGCACACTGACCCCAAGTACAGTCCCACAACACTGAACCCTGAACCCGAGGACAGACCCCAACCCAGAACCCTGAGCTCTGACCCCAAGTACAGTCCCCCAACGCTGAACCCCGAACCCAGATCCCAAGTACAGTCCACCAACCCTGAACCCTGACCCCGAGTACAGTCCCCCAACCCAGAACCCTGAGCTCTGACCCCAAGTACAGTCCCCCAACCCTGAACCCTGAGCTCTGACCCCAACTACAGTCCCACAACACTGAACCCTGACCCCATGTACAGTCCCCCAACCCAGAACGCTGACCCCTGACCCCAAGTACAGTCCCCCAACCCAGAACCCTGACCCCAAGTATAGACCTCCAAACCTGAACACAGACACCAAGTACAGTCCCCCAACACTGAAGCCTGACCCCACGTACATTCCCCCAACCCTGAACTCTGACCCCATGTACAGTCCCCCAACCCTGAACCCTGACCCCTGTCCCCAATTACAGTCCCCCAACACTGAACCCTAAACCCTGACCCCAAGTACAGTCCCCCAACCCTGTACCCTGACCCCAAGTACAGTCTCGCAAATCTGCATCCTGACTCCTGACCCCAAGTTCAGTCCCCAAACCCAGAACCCTGACCCCAAGTGCAGAACCCAACCCTGAAATCTGACCCCAATACAGTCGTCCAACAATGAACCCTGACCCCTGAACCCAAATACAGTCCCCCAAACCTGAACCCCGTACCCTGACCCCAAGTACAGTTCCCCAACATGAACCCTGAACTCTGACCCCAAGTACAATCCCCCAGCCCTGAACCCTGACCCCTGACCCCAAGTACAGTCCCCAAAAACTGAACGCCGAACCCTGACCCCAAGTACAGTCCCCCAACCCTGAACCCTGACCCCAAGTACAGTTCCCCAACATGAACCCTGAACTCTGACCCCAAGTACAATCCCCCAGCCCTGAACCCTGACCCCTGACCCCAAGTACAGTCCCCAAACACTGAACGCCGAACACTTACCCCAAGTACAGTCCCCCAACCCTGAACCCTGACCCCAAGTACAGTCCCCCAACCCTGAACCCTGACCCCAAGAACAGTCCCGCAATCCTGAACAACTGAACCCTGACCCCAAGTACAGTCCCCCAACCCTGAACCCTGACCCCAAGTACAGTCCCCCAACAATGAACCCTGTACTCTGATACCAAGTACAGTTGCCCCACCCTGAACCCTAACCCCTGAACCCAAGTATATTCCTCCAAACCTGAACTCTGAACTCTGACCCCAAGTACAGGCATCCAACACTGAACCCTGACACCTGACCCCAAGTACAGTCCCCCAACCCTGAAACCTGAACCGTGACCCCACGTAATGTCCCCAAGCCTGATTCCTGACCCCTGACCCCAAGTACAGTTCCCCAACCCTGCACCCTGAACTCTGACCCCAAGTACAGACCCTTAACCCTGAACCCTGACCCCAAGGACAGTCCCCCAACTCTGAATCACTAAACCTGATCCTAAATACAGTCCTCCAAACCTGAACCCTGAACTTTGACCCCAAGAACAGTCCTCCAATCCTGAACACTGACCCCAAGTACAGTCCCCCAACCCTGTACCCTGACCCCAAGTACCGTCCCCCAACCCTGAACCCTGAACCCTGACCCCGAGTACAGTCCCCCAACCCTGAACCCCGAACCCTGATCCCAAGTACAGTCCCCCAACCCTGTACCCTGACCCCAAGTACAGTCCCCCAACCCAGAACCCTGACCCCTGAACCCAAGTATATTCCCCCAACCCTGAACCCTGACCCCAAGTACAGTCCCCCAACCCTGAACCCTGACCCCTAGTACAGTCCCCCAACCTGAACCCTGACCCCTGAACCCAAGTATAGTCCCCCAACCTTGAACCCTGACCCCAAGTACAGTCCCCCAATCTTGAACAACTGAACCCTGACCCCAAGTACAGTCCCCCAACACTGAATCCCGAACCCAGATCCCAAGTACTGTCCCCCAATCCTGAACCCGGAACTCTGACACCAACTACAGTCCCCCAAACCTGAACCCTAACCCCAAGTACAGTCCCCCAACACTGAACCCCGAACCCAGATCCCAAGTACTGTCCCCCAATCCTGAACCCTGAACTCTGACACCAACTACAGTCCCCCAAACCTGAACCCTGACCCCAAGTACAGTTCCCCATCCAAGAACTCTGACCCCTGACCCCTAGTACAGTCCCCCAACACAAAAACCTGACCCCAAGTACAGTCCTCCAAACCTGAACCCTGACCCCTGACCCCAAGAACAGTCCCCCAACACTGAACCCTGACCCCACGTACAGTCCCCCAACCCTGTACTCTGACCCCAAGTACAGTCCCCCAATCCTGAATCCTGACCCCTGTCCCCAATTACAGTCCCCCAACCCTGAACCTGGAACCCTGACCCCAAGTACAGTCCCCCAACCCTGTACCCTGACCCCAAGTACAGTCTCGCAAACCTGCATCCTGACCCCTGACCCCAAGTACAGTCCACCAAAACGGAACACCGAACGCTGACCCTAAGTACAGTCCCCCAACCCAGAACCCTGACCCCAAGTACAGACCCCAACCCTGAACTCTGACCCCATTACAGTCGTCCAACAATGAACCCTGACCCCTGAACCCAAGTACAGACCCCCAAACCTGAACCCCGTACCCTGACCCCAAGTACCGTTCCCCAACATGAACCCTGAACTCTGACCCCAAGTACAACCCACAAACCTGAACCCTGACCCCTGACCCCAAGTACAGTCCCCCAATCTTGAACAACTGAACCCTGACTCCAAGTATAGTCCCCCAACACTGAACCCTGACCCCGAGTACAGTCCCCCAACCCTAAACCTCGAACCCAGATCCCAAGTACAGTCCCCCAACCCCAACGCTGAATCCTAACCCCAAGTACAGTCCCCCAACACTGAACCCTGACCCCTGAACCCAAGTACATTCCTCCAAACCTGAACTCTGAACCCTGACCCTAAATACAGTCCCCCAACCCAGAACCCTGAGCTCTGACCCCAAGAACAGTCCCCCACTCCTGAGCCCTGACCCCAAGTACAGTCCCCCATTCTTGAACCCTGACCCAAAGTACAGTCCCCCAACCTGACCCCTGACCACTGAACCCAAGTACAGTCCCCCAACCCTGAAACCTGAACCATGACCCCACGTAATATCCCCAAGTCTGATTCCTGACCCCTGACCCCAAGGACAGTCCCCCAACTCTGAATCACGAAAACCTGACCCCAACTACAGTCCCCCAACCCTGAACCCTGAACTTTGACCCCAAGAACAGTCCCCCAATCCTGAACTTTGATCCCAAGAACAGTCCCCCAATCCTGAACCCTGACCCCAAGTACAGTCCCCCAATCCTGAACACTGAACCCTGACCCCAAGTACAGCCCCCAACCTTGAACCCTGACCCGAAGTACAGTCCCCCAACGCAGTACCCTGAACTTTGACCCCAAGAACAGTCCCCAAATCCTGAACCTTGACCACAAGTACCATCCCCCAACCCTGAACCCTGACCCCAAATACAGTCCCCCAACCCTGAACCCCGAACCCTGATCACAAGTACAGTCTCCCAACCCTGTACCCTGACCCCAAGTACAGTCCCCCAACCTTGAACCCTGACCCCTGAACCCAAGTATACTCCCCCAACCCTGACCCCAAGAACAGTTCCCCAACCCTGAACCCTGACCCCAAGTACAGTCCCCCAACCCTGAACCCTGACCCCAAGTACAGTCCCCCAACACTGAACCCTGAACCCTGACCCCAAGTACAGTCACCAAACCCTGAACCCAGAACTCTGACCCCAAGTACAGTCCCCCAATCCTGAACAACCGAGCCCTGACCCCAAGTACAGTCCCCCAACAATGAACCCTGACCCCGAGTACAGTCCCCCAACCCTGAACCCTGAACTCTGACAACAAATACAGTGCCCCAACCTTGAACCCAGAACCCTGACCCCCAAGTACAGTCCCCCAACACTGAACCCTGAACTCTGATCCCAAGTCCAGTTGCCCAACCCTGAACCCTGACCCCTGAACACAAGTACAGTCCCCCAAACATGAACCCTGAACTCTGACCCCAAGTACAGTCCCCCAACCATGAATTCTGACCCCAAGTACAGTCCCCCAACCCCGAATCCTGACTCCACGTACAGTCCCCCAACATGAACCCTGAACTCTGACTCCAAGTACAATCCCCCAACCCTGAACTCTGACCCCTGACTCCAAGTACAGTCCCCCAACATGAACCCTGAACTCTGACTCCAAGTACAGTCCTCCAACCGTGAATCCTGACCCCTGGCCCCAAGTACAGTCCCCCAACCCAGAACCCTGAATTCTGATCCCAAGTACAGTCCCCCAACCCTGAACCCTGAACCCTGACCCCAAGTACAGTCACCAAACCCTGAACCCAGAATCCTGACCCCAAGTACAGTCCCCCAATCCTGAACAACTGAGCCCTGACCACAAGTACAGTCCCCCAAACATGAACCCTGAACCCTGACCCCAAGTACAGTCCCCCAACCATGAATTCTGACCCCAAGTACAGTCCTCCAATCTGACTCCAAGTACAGACCCTCAACCCCGAATCCTGACTCCAAGTACAGTCCCCCAACATGAACACTGAACTCTGACTCCAAGTACAGTCCTCCAACCGTGAATCCTCACCCCTGGCCCCAAGTACAGTCCCCCAACCCAGAACCCTGACCTCTGATCCCAAGTACAGTCCCCCAATCCTGAACAACTGAACCCTGACCCCAAGTACAGTCCCCCAACACTGAACCCTGACCCCAAGTACAGTCCCCCAACCCTGAACCCCGACCCCAGATCCCAAGTACAGCCCCCAACCCTGAACCCAGACCCCAAATAAGGTCCCCCAACACTGAACCCTGAACTCTGATCCCAAGTACAGTCCCCCAACCCTGAACCCTGACCCCTGAACCCAAGTGCAGCTATCCAACCCTGAACACTGACCCCTGAGCCCAAGTACAGTCCCCCAACCCAGAACCCTGAGCTCTGACCTCAAGTACAGTCCCCCAACCCTAAACCCTGACCCCTGACCCAATGTACAGTCCCCCAACATTAATCCCCGAACCGTGACCCCAAGTATAGTCCCCCAACCCAGAACGCGGACCCCTGACCCCAAGTACACACCACCAACCCTAAACTCTGACCCCAAATACAGTCCTCCAAAGCTGAACCCAAGTACAGTCCCCAAAACCTGAACCCCGAACCCTGACCCCAAGTACAGTCCCCCAAACAGAACCCTGACACATGACCCCAAGTAAAGTCTCCCAACCATGAACCCTGACTCCAAATACAGTCGCCCAACCCTGAACCCTGACCCCAAGTACAGTCCCCCAAACCTGAACCCCGAACCCAGACCCCAATTACAGTCTCCCAAACCTGCACACTGACCCCAAGTACAGTCCCACAACACTGAACCCTGAACCCGAGTACAGACCCCAACCCAGAACCCTGAGCTCTGACCCCAAGTACAGTCCCCCAACCCTGAACCCTGAGCTCTGACCCCAAGTACAGTCCCCCAACCCTGAACCCTGAGCTCTGACGCCGAGTACAGTCCCCCAACCCTGAACCCCGAACCCAGATCCCAAGTACAGTCCCCCAACCCTGAACCCTGACCCCGAGTACAGTCCCCCAACCCAGAACCCTGATCTCTGACCCCAAGTACAGTCCCCCAACCCTGAACCCTGAGCTCTGACCCCAACTACAGTCCCCCAACACTGAACCCTGACCCCATGTACAGTCCCCCAACCCAGAACGCTGACCCCTGACCCGAAGTACAGTCCCCCAACGCAGAACCCCGACACCAAGTACAGATCTCCAAACCTGAACACAGACACCAAGTACAGTCCCCCAACACTGAAGCCTGACCCCACGTACATTCCCCCAACCCTGAACTCTGACCCCAAGTACAGTCCCCCAACCCTAAACCCTGACCCCTGTCCCCAATTACAGTCCCCCAACCCTGAATCCTAAACCCTGACCCCAAGTACAGTCCCCCAACACTAAACCCTGACCCCAAGTACAGTCTCGCAAATCTGCATCCTGACTCCTGACCCCAAGTACAGTCCCCAAACCCAGAACCCTGACCCCAAGTGCAGAACCCAACCCTGAACTCTGACCCCAATACAGTCGTCCAACAATGAACCCTGACCCCTGAACCCAAATACAGTCCCCCAAACCTGAACCCCGTACCCTGACCCCAAGTACAGTTCCCCAACATGAACCCTGAACTCTGACCCCAAGTACAATCCCCCAGCCCTGAACCCTGACCCCTGACCCCAAGTACAGTCCCCAAACACTGAACGCCAAACCCTGACCCCAAGTACAGTCCCCCAACACTGAACCCTGACCCCAAGTACAGTCCCCCAACCTGAACCCTGACCCCTGAACGCAAGTATAGTCCCCCAAACATGAACCCTGACCCCAAATACAGTCCCCCAATCCTGAACCCTGAACCCTGACCCCAAGTACAGTCCCCCAACCTGGAACCCTGATCCCAAGAACAGTCCCGCAATCCTGAACAACTGAACCCTGACCCCAAGTACAGTCCCCCAACCCTGAACCCTGACCCCAAGTACAGTCCCCCAACAATGAACCCTGTACTCTGATCCCAAGTACAGTTGCCCCACCCTGAACCCTAACCCCTGAACCCAAGTATATTCCTCCAAACCTGAACTCTGAACTCTGACTCCAAGTACAGGCATCCAACACTGAACCCTGACACCTGACCCTAAGTACAGTCCCCCAAAACAGAACCCTGAGCTCTGACCCCACGTACAGTCCCCCAACACTAATCCCCGAACCCTGACCTCAACTATAGTCCCACAGCCGTGAACCCTGACACCAAGTACAGTCAACAATCCCTGAACCCTGAACCATGACCCCAAGTACAGTCCCCCAACCCTGAAACCTGAACCCTGACCCCACGTAATGTCCACAAGCCTGATTCCTGACCCCGGACCCCAAGTACAGTTCCCCAACCCTGCACCCTGAACTCTGACCCCAAGTACAGACCCCCAACCCTGAACCCTGCCCTCAAGGACAGTCCCCCAACTCTGAATCACTAACCCTGATCCTAAATACAGTCCCCCAACCCTGAACCCTGAACATTGACCCCAAGAACAGTCCTCCAATCCTGAACCCTGACCCCAAGTACAGTCCCCCAACCCTGTACCCTGACCCCAAGTACCGTCCCCCAACCCTGAACCCTGAACCCTGACCTCGAGTACAGTCCCCCAACCCTGAACCCCGAACCCTGATCCCAAGTACAGTCCCCCAACCCTGTACCCTGACCCCAAGTACAGTCCCCCAACCCAGAACCCGGACCCCTGAACCCAAGTATAGTCCCCCAAACCTGACCCCAAGTACAGTTCCCCAACCCTGAACACTGAATCCTGACCCCAAGTACAGTCCCCCAATCCTGAACAACTGAGCCCTGACCCCATGTACAGTCCCCCAACAATGAACCCTTACCCCGAGTACAGTCCGCCAACCCTGAACCCTGAACTTTGACACCAAATATAGTTCCCCAACACTGAACCCTGAACTCTGATCCCAAGTACAGTTGCCCAACCCTGAACCCTGACCCCTGAACACAAGTATAGTCCCCCAAACCTGAACCCTGAACTCTGACCCCAAGTACAGTCATCCAACCCTGAACCCTGACCCAAAGTATAGTCCCCCAACACTAATCCCCGAACCCTGACCCCAAGTATAGTCCCCCAACCCAGAAGCCTGAACCCTGACCCCAAGTACAGATCCCCAAACCTGAATTCTGACCCCAAGTACAGACCCCCAACCCCGAACCCTGACTCCAAGTACAGTCCCCCAACATGAACCCTGAACTCTGACTCCAAGTACAATCCCCCAACCCTGAACTCAGACCCCTGACCCCAAGTACAGTCCCCAAAAACTGAACCCTGAACTCTGATCCCAAGTACAGTTCTCCAACCCTGAACCCTCACCCCTGACCCCAAGTACAGTCCCCCAACCCAGAACACTGAACTCTGATCCCAAGTACAGTCCCCCAATCCTGAACAACTGAACCCTGACCCCAAGTACAGTCCCCCAACCCAGAACCCTGAAACCTGACCCCAAGTACAGATCCCCAACCCAGAATTCTGACCCCAAGTACAGACCCCCAACCCCGAACCCTGACTCCAAGTACAGTCCCCCAACCCTGAACTCAGACCCCTGACCCCAAGTACAGTCCCCAAACACTGAACCCTGAACTCTGATCCCAAGTACAGTTCTCCAACCCTGAACCCTCACCCCTGACCCCAAGTACAGTCCCCCAACCCAGAACCCTGAACTCTGATCCCAAGTACAGTCCCCCAATCCTGAACAACTGAACCCTGACCCCAAGTACAGTCCCCCAACCCTGAACCCCGAACCCAGATCCCAAGTACAGTCCCCCAAACCTGAACCCTGACCCCAAGTACAGTCCCCCAATCCAGAACCCTCAACCCTGACCCCAAGTACAGTCCCCCAACACTGAACTCCGGACCCTGACCCCAAGCACAGTCCCCCAACCCTGAACCCTGACCCCTGACCCCAAGTATAGTCCCCCAACCCTGAACTCTGACTCCAAGTACAGTTTCCCCAACACTGAACCTTGAACTCTGACCTTATGTACAGTCCTAAAACACTGAACCCTGAACCCTGACCTCGAGTACAGTCCCCCAATCCTGAACCCCGAACCCTGATCCCAAGTACAGTCCCCCAACCCTGTACCCTGACCCCAAGTACAGTCCCCCAACCCAGAACCCTGACCCCTGAACCCAAGTATAGTCCCCCAACCCTGACCCCAAGTACAGTTCCCCAACCGTGAACACTGAATCCTGACCCCAAGTACAGTCCCCCAACCCTGAACCCCAAACCCTGACCCCAAGTACAGTCCCCCAACCCTGAACCCCAAACCCTGACCCCAAGTACAGTCCCCCAACCCTAAAACCTGACCCCTGACCCAAAGTACAGTCCCCCAACATTAATCCCCGAACCGTGACCCCAAGTATAGTCCCCCAACCCAGAAACCGGAACCCTGACCCCAAGTACACACCACCAACCCTAAACTCTGACCCCAAATACAGTCCTCCAACGCTGAACCCAAGTACAGGCCCCAAAACCTGAACCCCGAACCCTGACCCCAAGTACAGTCCCCCAAACAGAACCCTGACCCCTGACCCCAAGTAAAGTCTCCCAACCCTGAACCCTGACCCCAAATACAGTCGCCCAACCCTGAACCCTGACCCCAGGTACAGTCCCCCAAACCTGAACCCCGAACCCAGACCCCAATTACAGTCTCCCAAACCTGCACACTGACCCCAAGTACAGTCCCACAACACTGAACCCTGAACCCTGAACCCGAGTACAGACCCCCAACCCTGAACCCTGACCCCGAGTACAGTCCCCCAACCCAGAACCCTGAGCTCTGACCCCAAGTACAGTCCCCCAACGCTGAACCCCGAACCCAGATCCCAAGTATAGTCCCCCAACCCTGAACCCTGACCCCGAGTACAGTCCCCCAACCCAGAACCCTGAGCTCTGACCCCAAGTACAGTCCCCCAACCCTGAACCCTGAGCTCTGACCCCAACTACAGTCCCACAACACTGAACCCTGACCCCATGTACAGTCCCCCAACCCAGAACGCTGACCCCTGACCCCAAGTACAGTCCCCCAACCCAGAACCCTGACCCCAAGTATAGACCTCCAAACCTGAACACAGACACCAAGTACAGTCCCCCAACACTGAAGCCTGACCCCACGTACATTCCCCCAACCCTGAACTCTGACCCCATGTACAGTCCCCCAACCCTGAACCCTGACCCCTGTCCCCAATTACAGTCCCCCAACACTGAACCCTAAACCCTGACCCCAAGTACAGTCCCCCAACCCTGTACCCTGACCCCAAGTACAGTCTCGCAAATCTGCATCCTGACTCCTGACCCCAAGTTCAGTCCCCAAACCCAGAACCCTGACCCCAAGTGCAGAACCCAACCCTGAAATCTGACCCCAATACAGTCGTCCAACAATAAACCCTGACCCCTGAACCCAAATACAGTCCCCCAAACCTGAACCCCGTACCCTGACCCCAAGTCCAGTTCCCCAACATGAACCCTGAACTCTGACCACAAGTACAATCCCCCAGCCCTGAACCCTGACCCCTGACCCCAAGTACAGTCCCCAAACACTGAACGCCGAACCCTGACCCCAAGTACAGTCCCCCAACCCTGAACCCTGACCCCAAGTACAGTCCCCCAACCCTGAACCCTGACCCCAAGAACAGTCCCGCAATCCTGAACAACTGAACCCTGACCCCAAGTACAGTCCCCCAACCCTGAACCCTGACCCCAAGTACAGTCCCACAACAATGAACCCTGTACTCTGATACCAAGTACAGTTGCCCCAACCTGAACCCTAACCCCTGAACCCAAGTATATTCCTCCAAACCTGAACTCTGAACTCTGACCCCAAGTACAGGCATCCAACACTGAACCCTGACACCTGACCCTAAGTACAGTCCCCCAACACAGAACCCTGAGCTCTGACCCCACGTACAGTCCCCCAACACTAATCCCCGAACCCTGACCTCAACTATAGTCCCACAGCCGTGAACCCTGACACCAAGTACAGTCAACAATCCCTGAACCCTGAACCATGACCCCAAGTACAGTCCCCCAACCCTGAACCCTGAACCCTGACCCCGAGTACAGTCCCCCAACCCTGAACCCCGAACCCTGATCCCAAGTACAGTCCCCCAACCCTGTACCCTGACCCCAAGTACAGTCCCCCAACCCAGAACCCTGACCCCTGAACCCAAGTATATTCCCCCAACCCTGAACCCTGACCCCAAGTACAGTCCCCCAACCCTGAACCCTGACCCCTAGTACAGTCCCCCAACCTGAACCCTGACCCCTGAACCCAAGTATAGTCCCCCAACCTTGAACCCTGACCCCAAGTACAGTCCCCCAATCTTGAACAACTGAACCCTGACCCCAAGTACAGTCCCCCAACACTGAACCCCGAACCCAGATCCCAAGTACTGTCCCCCAATCCTGAACCCGGAACTCTGACACCAACTACAGTCCCCCAAACCTGAACCCTAACCCCAAGTACAGTCCCCCAACACTGAACCCCGAACCCAGATCCCAAGTACTGTCCCCCAATCCTGAACCCTGAACTCTGACACCAACTACAGTCCCCCAAACCTGAACCCTGACCTGTACAGTTCCCCTCCAAGAACTCTGACCCCTGACCCCTAGTACAGTCCCCCAACACAAAAACCTGACCCCAAGTACAGTCCTCCAAACCTGAACCCTGACCCCTGACCCCAAGAACAGTCCCCCAACACTGAACCCTGACCCCACGTACAGTCCCCCAACCCTGTACTCTGACCCCAAGTACAGTCCCCCAATCCTGAATCCTGACCCCTGTCCCCAATTATAGTCCCCCAACCCTGAACCTGGAACCCTGACCCCAAGTACAGTCCCCCAACCCTGTACCCTGACCCCAAGTACAGTCTCGCAAACCTGCATCCTGACCCCTGACCCCAAGTACAGTCCACCAAAACGGAACACCGAACGCTGACCCTAAGTACAGTCCCCCAACCCAGAACCCTGACCCCAAGTACAGACCCCAACCCTGAACTCTGACCCCATTACAGTCGTCCAACAATGAACCCTGACCCCTGAACCCAAGTACAGACCCCCAAACCTGAACCCCGTACCCTGACCCCAAGTACCGTTCCCCAACATGAACCCTGAACTCTGACCCCAAGTACAACCCACAAACCTGAACCCTGACCCCTGACCCCAAGTACAGTCCCCCAATCTTGAACAACTGAACCCTGACTCCAAGTATAGTCCCCCAACACTGAACCCTGACCCCGAGTACAGTCCCCCAACCCTAAACCTCGAACCCAGATCCCAAGTACAGTCCCCCAACCCTGAACCCTAACCCCAAGTACAGTCCCCCAACACTGAACCCTGACCCCTGAACCCAAGTACATTCCTCCAAACCTGAACTCTGAACCCTGACCCTAAATACAGTCCCCCAACCCAGAACCCTGAGCTCTGACCCCAAGAACAGTCCCCCACTCCTGAGCCCTGACCCCAAGTACAGTCCCCCATTCTTGACCCCTGACCCAAAGTACAGTCCCCCAACCTGACCCCTGACCACTGAACCCAAGTACAGTCCCCCAACCCTGAAACCTGAACCATGACCTCACGTAATATCCCCAAGTCTGATTCCTGACCCCTGACCCCAAGGACAGTCCCCCAACTCTGAATCACGAAAACCTGACCCCAACTACAGTCCCCCAACCCTGAACCCTGAACTTTGACCCCAAGAACAGTCCCCCAATCCTGAACCCTGACCCCAAGTACAGTCCCCCAATCCTGAACACTGAACCCTGACCCCAAGTACAGCCCCCAACCCTGAACCCTGACCCGAAGTACAGTCCCCCAACGCAGTACCCTGAACTTTGACCCCAAGAACAGTCCCCAAATCCTGAACCTTGACCACAAGTACCATCCCCCAACCCTGAACCCTGACCCCAAATACAGTCCCCCAACCCTGAACCCCGAACCCTGATCGCAAGTACAGTCCCCCAACCCTGTACCCTGACCCCAAGTACAGTCCCCCAACCTTGAACCCTGACCCCTGAACCCAAGTATACTCCCCCAACCCTGACCCCAAGAACAGTTCCCCAACCCTGAACCCTGACCCCAAGTACAGTCCCCCAACCCTGAACCCTGACCCCAAGTACAGTCCCCCAACACTGAACCCTGAACCCTGACCCCAAGTACAGTCACCAAACCCTGAACCCAGAACTCTGACCCCAAGTACAGTCCCCCAATCCTGAACAACTGAGCCCTGACCCCAAGTACAGTCCCCCAACAATGAACCCTGACCCCGAGTACAGTCCCCCAACCCTGAACCCTGAACTCTGACAACAAATACAGTGCCCCAACCTTGAACCCAGAACCCTGACCCCCAAGTACAGTCCCCCAACACTGAACACTGAACTCTGATCCCAAGTCCAGTTGCCCAACCCTGAACCCTGACCCCTGAACACAAGTACAGTCCCCCAAACATGAACCCTGAACTCTGACTCCAAGTACAATCCCCCAACCATGAACTCTGACCCCTGACTCCAAGTACAGTCCCCCAACATGAACCCTGAACTCTGACTCCAAGTACAGTCCTCCAACCGTGAATCCTGACCCCTGGCCCCAAGTACAGTCCCCCAACCCAGAACCCTGAATTCTGATCCCAAGTACAGTCCCCCAATCCTGAACAACTGAACCCTGACCCCAAGTACAGTCCCCCAACACTGAACCCTGACCCCAAGTACAGTCCCCCAAATCTGAACCCCGAACCCAGATCCCAAGTACAATCCCCCAACACTGAACCCTGACCCCAAGTAAAGTCTCCCAACCCTGAACCCTGACCCCAAATACAGTCGCCCAACCCTGAACCCTGACCCCAAGTACAGTCCCCCAAACCTGAACCCCGAACCCAGACCCCAATTACAGTCTCCCAAACCTGCACACTGACCCCAAGTACAGTCCCACAACACTGAACCCTGAACCCTGAACCCGAGTACATATCCCAACCCAGAACCCTGAGCTCTGACCCCAAGTACAGTCCCCCAACCCTGAACCCTGAGCTCTGACCCCGAGTACAGTCCCCCAACCCTGAACCCCGAACCCAGATCCCAAGTACAGTCCCCCAACACTGAACCCTGACCCCAAGTAAAGTCTCCCAACCCTGAACCCTGACCCCAAATACAGTCGCCCAACCCCGAACCCTGACCCCAAGTACAATCCCCCAACACTGAACCCTGACCCCAAGTAAAGTCTCCCAACCCTGAACCCTGACCCCAAATACAGTCGCCCAACCCTGAACCCTGACCCCAAGTACAGTCCCCCAAACCTGAACCCCGAACCCAGACCCCAATTACAGTCTCCCAAACCTGCACACTGACCCCAAGTACAGTCCCACAACACTGAACCCTGAACCCTGAACCCGAGTACAGATCCCAACCCAGAAACCTGAGCTCTGACCCCAAGTACAGTCCCCCAACCCTGAACCCTGAGCTCTGACCCCGAGTACAGTCCCCCAACCCTGAACCCCGAACCCAGATCCCAAGTACAGTCCCCCAACCCTGAACCCTGACCCCGAGTACAGTCCCCCAACCCAGAACCTTGAGCTCTGACCCCAAGTACAGTCCCCCATCCCTGAACCCTGAGCTCTGACCCCAACTACAGTCCCCAAACACTGAACCCTGACCCCATGTACAGTCCCCCAAACCAGAACGCTGACCCCTGACCCCAAGTACAGTCCCCCAACCCAGAACCCTGACCCCAAGTACAGACCTCCAAACCTGAATACAGACAACAAGTACAGTCCCCCAACCCTGAACTCTGACCCCAAGTATAGTCCCCCAACCCTGAACCCTGACCCCTGTCCCCAATTATAGTCCCCCAACACTGCACCCTAAACCCTGACCCCAAGTACAGTCCCCCAACCCTGTACCCTGACCCCAAGTACAGTCTCGCAAATTTGCATCCTGACTCCTGACCCCAAGTACAGTCCCCAAACCCAGAACCCTGAACCCAAGTGCAGAACCCAACCCTGAACTCTGTCCCCAAGTACAGTCTCGCAAATTTGCATCCTGACTCCTGACCCCAAGTACAGTCCCCAAACCCAGAACCCTGAACCCAAGTGCAGAACCCAACCCTGAACTCTGTCCCCAATACAGTCGTCCAACAATGAACCCTGACCCCTGAACCCAAATACAGTCCTACCAAACCTGAACCCTGTACCCTGACCCCAAGTACAGTCCCCCAACCTTGAACCCTGACCCCTGAACCCAAGTATACTCCCCCAACCCTGACCCCAAGAACAGTTCCCCAACCCTGAACCCTGACCCCAAGTACAGTCCCCCAACCCTGAACCCTGACCCCAAGTACAGTCCCCCAACACTGAACCCTGAACCCTGACCCCAAGTACAGTCACCAAACCCTGAACCCAGAACTCTGACCCCAAGTACAGTCCCCCAATCCTGAACAACTGAGCCCTGACCCCAAGTACAGTCCCCCAACAATGAACCCTGACCCCGAGTACAGTCCCCCAACACTGAACCCTGAACTCTGATCCCAAGTCCAGTTGCCCAACCCTGAACCCTGACCCCTGAACACAAGTACAGTCCCCCAAACATGAACCCTGAACTCTGACCCCAAGTACAGTCCCCCAACCATGAATTCTGACCCCAAGTACAGTCCCCCAACCCCGAATCCTGACTCCAAGTACAGTCCCCCAACATGAACCCTGAACTCTGACTCCAAGTACAATCCCCCAACCCTGAACTCTGACCCCTGACTCCAAGTACAGTCCCCCAACATGAACCCTGAACTCTGACTCCAAGTACAGTCCTCCAACCGTGAATCCTGACCCCTGGCCCCAAGTACAGTCCCCCAACCCAGAACCCTGAATTCTGATCCCAAGTACAGTCCCCCAATCCTGAACAACTGAACCCTGACCCCAAGTACAGTCCCCCAACACTGAACCCTGACCCCAAGTACAGTCCCCCAAATCTGAACCCCGAACCCAGATCCCAAGTACAGTCCCCCAACACTGAACCCTGACCCCAAGTAAAGTCTCCCAACCCTGAACCCTGACCCCAAATACAGTCGCCCAACCCTGAACCCTGACCCCAAGTACAGTCCCTCAAACCTGAACCCCGAACCCAGACCCCAATTACAGTCTCCCAAACCTGCACACTGACCCCAAGTACAGTCCCACAACACTGAACCCTGAACCCTGAACCCGAGTACAGATCCCAACCCAGAACCCTGAGCTCTGACCCCAAGTACAGTCCCCCAACCCTGAACCCTGAGCTCTGACCCCGAGTACAGTCCCCCAACCCTGAACCCCGAACCCAGATCCCAAGTACAGTCCCCCAACCCTGAACCCTGACCCCAAGTACAGTCCCCCATCCCAGAACCCTGAGCTCTGACCCCAACTACAGTCCCCAAACACTGAACCCTGACCCCATGTACAGTCCCCCAAACCAGAACGCTGACCCCTGACCCCAAGTACAGTCCCCCAACCCAGAATCCTGACCCCAAGTACAGACCTCCAAACCTGAATACAGACAACAAGTACAGTCCCCCAACCCTGAACTCTGACCCCAAGTACAGTCCCTGAACCCTGACCCCTGTCCCCAATTATAGTCCCCCAACACTGCACCCTAAACCCTGACCCCAAGTACAGTCCCCCAACCCTGAACTCTGACCCCAAGTACAGTCCCCCAACCCTGAACCCTGACCCCTGTCCCCAATTATAGTCCCCCAACACTGCACCCTAAACCCTGACCCCAAGTACAGTCCCCAAACCCAGAACCCTGACCCCAAGTGCAGAACCCAACCCTGAACTCTGTCCCCAATACAGTCGTCCAACAATGAACCCTGACCCCTGAACCCAAATACAGTCCCCCAAACCTGAACCCCGTACCCTGACCCCAAGTACAGTTCCCCAACAAGAACCCTGAACTCTGACCCCATGTACAATCCCCCAGCCCTGAACCCTGACCCCTGACCCCAAGTACCGTCCCCAAACACTGAACGCCGAACCCTGACCCCAAGTACAGTCCCCCAACCCTGAACACTGACCCCAAGTACAGTCCCCCAACCTGAACCCTGACCCCTGAACGCAAGTATAGTCCCCCAAACATGAACCCTGACCCCAAATACAGTCCCCCAATCCTGAACCCTGAACCCTGACCCCAAGTACAGTCCCCCAACCCTGAACCCTGACCCCAAGTACAGTCCCCAAACAATGAACCCTGTACTCTGATCCCAAGTACAGTTGCCCCACCCTGAACCCTAACCCCTGAACCCAAGTATATTCCTCCAAACCTGAACTCTGCATTCTGACCCCAAGTACAGGCATCCAACACTGAACCCTGACACCTGACCCTAAGTACAGTCCCCCAACTCAGAACCCTGAGCTCTGACCCCACGTACAGTCCCCCAACACTAATCCCCGAACCCTGACCTCAACTATAGTCCCACAGCCGTGAACCCTGACACCAAGTACAGTCAACAATCCCTGAACCCTGAACCATGACCCCAAGAACAGTCCTCCAATCCTGAACCCTGACCCCAAGTACAGTCCCCCAACCCTGTACCCTGACCCCAAGTACCGTCCCCCAACCCTGAACCCTGAACCCTCACCCCGAGTACAGTCCCGCAACCCTGAACCCCGAACCCTGACCCCAAGTACAGTCCCCCAACCCAGAACCCTGACCCCTGAACCCAAGTATAGTCCCCCAACCATGACCCCAAGTACAGTTCCCAACCCTGAACACTGAACCCTGACCCCAAGTACAGTCCCCCAATCCTGAACAACTGAGCCCTGACCCCATGTACAGTCCCCCAACAATGAACCCTGACCCCGAGTACAGTCCGCCAACCCTGAACCCTGAACTTTGACACCAAATACAGTTCCCCAAAACTGAAAACTGAACTCTGATCCCAAGTACAGTTGCCCAACCCTGAACCCTGACCCCTGAACACAAGTATAGTCCCCCAAATCTGAACCCTGAACTCTGACCCCATGTACAGTCATCCAACCCTGAACCCTGACCCCAAGTATAGTCCCCCAACACTAATCCCCGAACTCTGACCCCAAGTATAGTCCCCCAACCCAGAACCCTGAACCCTGACCCCAAGTACAGACCCCCAACCCCGAACCCTGACTCCAAGTACAGTCCCCCAACATGAACCCTAAACTCTGACTCCAAGTACAATCCCCCAACCCTGAACTCAGACCCCTGACCCCAAGTACAGTCCCCAAACACTGAACCCTGAACTCTGATCCCAAGTACAGTTCTCCAACCCTGAACCCTCACCCCTGACCCCAAGTACAGTCCCCCAACCCAGAACCCTGAACTCTGATCCCAAGTACAGTCCCCCAATCCTGAACAACTGAACCTTGACCCCAAGTACAGTCCCCCAACACTGAACCCTGACCCCGAGTACAGTCCCCCAACCCTGAACCCCGAACCCAGATCCCAAGTACAGTCTCCCAACCCTGAACCCTGAAGTCTGACACCAAGTACAGTCCCCCAAACCTGAACCCTGACCTCAAGTACAGTCCCCCAATCCAGAACCCTCAACCCTGACCCCAAGAACAGTCCCCCAACAATGAACTCCGGACCCTGACCCCAAGTACAGTCCCCCAACCCTGAACCCTGACCCCTGACCCCAAGTATAGTCCCCCAACACTGAACTCTGACTCCATGTACAGTTCCCCCAACACTGAACCTTGAACTCTGACCTTATGTACAGTCCCAAAACACTGAACCCTGAACCCTGACCCCAATTACAGTCCCCGAACCCTGAACCCCAAACCCTGACCCCAAGTACAGTCCCCCAACCCTAATCCCTGATCCCTGACCCAAAGTACAGTCCCCCAACACTAATCCCCGATCCCTGACCCCAACTATAGTCCCCCAACCCAGAACCCGGAACCCTGACCCCAAGTACACACCACCAACCCTAAACTCTGACCCCAAATACAGTCCTCCAACGCTGAACCCATGTACAGTCCCCAAAACCTGAACCCCGAACCCTGACCCCAAGTACAGTCCATCAAACAGAACCCTGACCCCTGACCCCAAGTAAAGTCTCCCAACCCTGAACCCTGACCCCAATACAGTCGCCCAACCCTGAACACTGACCCCAAGTACAGTCCCCCAAACCTGAACCCCGAACCCAGACCCCAATTACAGTCTCCCAAACCTGCACACTGACCCCAAGTACAGTCCCACAACACTGAACCCTGAACCCTGAACCCGAGTACAGACCCCAACCCAGAACCCTGAGCTCTGACCCCAAGTATAGTCCCCCAACCCTGAACCCTGAGCTCTGACCCCGAGTACAGTCCCCCAACACTGAACCCTGACCCCGAGTACAGTCCCTCAACTCAGAACCCTGAGCTCTGACCCCAAGTACAGTCCCCCAACACTGAACCCTGACCCCATGTACAGTCCCCCAACCCAGAACGCTGACCCCTGACCCCAAGTACAGTCCTCCAACCCAGAACCCTGACCCCAAGTACAGACTTCCAAACCTGAACACAGACCCCACGTACATTCCCCCAACCCTGAACTCTGACCCCAAGTACAGTCCCCCAACCCTGAATCCTGACCCCTGTCCCCAATTACAGTCCCCCAACCCTGAACCCTAAACCCTGACCCCAAGTACAGTCCCCCAATCCTGTACCCTGACCCAAAGTACAGTCTCGCAAATCTGCATCCTGACTCCTGACCCCAAGTACAGTCCCCAAACCCAGAACCCTGACCCCAAGTGCAGAACCCAACCCTGAACTCTGACCCCAATACAGTCGTCCAACAATGACCCCTGACCCCTGAACCCAAATACAGTCCCCCAAACCTGAACCCCGTACCCTGACCCCAATTACAGTTCCCCAACATGAACCCTGAACTCTGACCCCAAGTACAATCCCCCAGCGCTGAACCCTGACCCCTGACCCCAAGTACAGTCCCCAAACACTGAACGCCGAACCCTGACCCCAAGTACAGTCCGCCAACCCTGAACACTGACCCCAAGTACAGACCCCCAACCTGAACCCTGACCCCTGAACGCAAGTATAGTCCCCCAAACATGAACCCTGACCCCAAATACAGTCCCCCAATCCTGAACCCTGACCCCAAGTACAGTCCCCCAACCCTGAACCCTGACCCCAAGAACAGTCCCACAATCCTGAACAACTGAACCCTGACCCCAAGTACAGTCCCCCAACCCTGAACCATGACCCCAAGTACAGTCCCCAAACAATGAACCCTGTACTCTGATCCCAAGTACAGTTGCCCCACCCTGAACCCTAACCCCTGAACCCAAGTATATTCCTCCAAACCTGAACTCTGACCCCAAGTACAGGCATCCAAAACTGAACGCTGACACCTAATTCTAAGTACAGTCCCCCAACACAGAACCCTGAGCTCTGACCCCACGTACAGTCCCCCAACACTAATCCCCGAACCCTGACCTCAACTATAGTCCCACAGCCGTGAACCCTGACACCAAGTACAGTCAACAATCCCTGAACCCTGAACCATGACCCCAAGTACAGTCCCCCAACCCTGAAACCTGAACCCTGACCCCACGTAATGTCCCCAAGCCTGATTCCTGACCCCTGACCCCAAGTACAGTTCCCCAACCCTGCACCCTGAACTCTGACCCCAAGTACAGACCCCCAACCCTGAACCCTGACCCCAAGGACCGTCCCCCAACTCTGAATCACTAAACCTGATCCAAAATACAGTCCCCCAACCCTGAACCCTGAACTTTGACCCCAAGAACAGTCCTCCAATCCTGAACCCTGACCCCAAGTACAGTCCCCCAACCCTGTACCCTGACCCCAAGTACCGTGCCCCAACCCTGAACCCTGAACCCTGACCCCGAGTACAGTCACCCAACCCTGAACCCCGAACCCTGATCCCAAGTACAGTCCCCCAACCCAGAACCCTGACCCCTGAACCCAAGTATATTCCCCCAACCCTGAACCCTGACCCCAAGTACAGTCCCCCAACCCTGAACCCTGACCCCTAGTACAGTCCCCCAACCTGAACCCTGACCCCTGAACCCAAGTATAGTCCCCCAACCTTGAACCCTGACCCCAAGTACAGTCCCCCAATCTTGAACAACTGAACCCTGACCCCAAGTACAGTCCCCCAAAACTGAACCCCGAACCCAGATCCCAAGTACTGTCCCCCAATCCTGAACCCTGAACTCTGACACCAACTACAGTCCCCCAAACCTGAACCCTGACCCCAAGTACAGTCCCCCAACACTGAACCCTGACCCCAAGTACAGTCCCCCAACACTGAACCCTGACCCCTGAACCCAAGTACATTCCTCCAAACCTGAACTCTGAACCCTGACCCTAAGTACAGTGCCCCTTCCCAGAACCCTGAGCTCAGACCGCAAGTACAGTCCCCCATTCCTGAACCCTGACCACTGAACCCAAGTATAGTCCCCCAACCGTGAACCCTGACCCAAAGTACAGTGAACAAACCCTGAACCCTGAACCCTGACCCCAAGTAATATCCCCAAGCCTGATTCCTGACCCCTGACCACAAGGACAGTCCCCCAACTCTGAATCACTAAAACCTGACCCCAACTACAGTCCCCCAACACTGAACCCTGACCCCGAGTGCCGTCCCCAACCCTGAACCCCGAACCCAGATCCCAAGTACAGTCCCCCAACCCTGAACCCTGAACTCTGACACCAAGTACAGTCCCCCAACCCTGAACCCTGACCCCAAGTACAGTCCCCCAAACCTGAATCCTGAGCTCTGACCCCCAGTACAGTCCCCCAACACTGAACCCTGACCCCGAGTACAGTCCCCAACCCGGAACCCCGAACCCAGATCCCAAGAACATTCCCCCAAACCTGAACCGTGAACTCTGACCCCAAGTGCAGTCATCCAACCCTGAACCCTGAACCCTGACCCCAAGTACAGTCCCCCAACCCAGAACCCTGAGCTCTGACCCCACGTACAGTCCCCCAACGGTGAACCCTGACCCCTGACCCAAAGTACAGTCCCCCAACCCTGAACACTGACCCCAAGTACAGTCCCCCAACCCTGAACCCAGATCCCAAGTACAGTCCCCCAAACCTGAACTCCGAACCCAGACCCCAATTACAGTCTCCCAAACCTGCACACTGACACCACGTACAGTCCCACAACACTGAACCCCGGACCATAACCCCAAGTACAGTTCCCCAACCCTGAACCCTGACCCCAAGTACAGACCCCAAACCTGAACTCTGACCCCATTTCAGTCCTCCAAACCTGAACCCTGACCCCTGAAGCCAAGAACAGTCCCCCAAACCTGAACCCCGAACCCCGACCCCAAGTACAGTTCCCCATCCAAGAACTCTGACCCCTACCCCAAGTACAGTCCCCCAACCCAGAACGCTGACCCCTGACCCCTAGTACAGTCCGCAAAACAAAAACCTGACCCCAAGTACCGTCCTCCAAACCTGAACCCTGACCCCTGACCCCAAGAACAGTCCCCCAACACTGAACCCTGACCCCACGTACAGTCCCCCAACCCTGTACTCTGACCCCAAGTACAGTCCCCCAATCCTGAATCATGACCCCTGTCCCCAATTACAGTCCCCCAACCCTGAACCTGGAACCCTGACCCCAAGTACAGTCCCCCAACCCTGTACCCTGATCCCAAGTACAGTCTCGCAAACCTGCATCCTGACCCCTGACCCCAAGTGTAGTCCACCAAAACGGAACGCCGAACCCTGACCCTAAGTACAGTCCCCCAACCCTGTACCCTGACCCCAAGTACAGAACCCAACCCTGAACTCTGACCCCATTACAGTCGTCCAACAATGAACCCTGACCCCTGAACCCAAGTAAGACCCCCAAACCTGAACCCCGTACCCTGACCCCAAGTACCGTTCCCCAACATGAACCCTGAACTCTGACCCCAAGTACAACCCCCAACCCTGAACCCTGACCCCAAGTACCGACCCAAAAACTGAACACCGAACCCTGGCCACAAGTACAGTCCCCCAACCCTGAACCCTGACCCCAAATACAGTCCCCCAATCCTGAACCCTGAACCCTGACCCCAAGTACAGTCCCCCAACCCTGAACCCTGACCCCAAGAACAGTCCCGCAATCCTGAACAACTGAACCCTGACCCCAAGTACAGTCCCCCAACCCTGAACCCTGACCCCAAGTACAGTCCCCCAACAATGAACCCTGTACTCTGATACCAAGTACAGTTGCCCCACCCTGAACCCTAACCCCTGAACCCAAGTATATTCCTCCAAACCTGAACTCTGAACTCTGACCCCAAGTACAGGCATCCAACACTGAACCCTGACACCTGACCCTAAGTACAGTCCCCCAACACCAAACCCTGAGCTCTGACCCCACGTACAGTCCCCCAACACTAATCCCCGAACCCTGACCTCAACTGTAGTCCCACAGCCGTGAACCCTGATACCAAGTACAGTCAACAATCCCTGAACCCTGAACCATGACCCCAAGTACAGTCCTCCAACCCTGAAACCTGAACCCTGACCCCACGTAATGCCCCCAAGCCTGATTCCTGACCCCTGACCCCAAGAACAGTTCCCCAACACTGCACCCTGAACTCTGACACCAAGTACAGACCCCCAACCCTGAACCCTGACCCCTAGGACAGTCCCCCAACTCTGAATCACTCAACCTGATCCTAAATACAGTCCCCCAACCCTGAACCCTGAACTTTGACCACAAGAACAGTCCTCCAATCCTGAACCCTGACCCCAAGTACAGTCCCCCAACCCTGTACCGTGACCCCTAGTACCGTCCCCCAACCCTGAACCCTGAACCCTGACCCCGAGTACAGTCCCCCAACCCTGAACCCCGAACCCTGATCCCAAGTACAGTCCCCCAACCCTGTACCCTCACCCCAAGTACAGTCCCCCAACCCAGAACCCTGACCCCTGAACCAAAGTATAGTCCCCCAACCCTGACCCCAAGTACAGTTCCCCAACCCTGAACACTGAACCCTGACCCCAAGTACAGTCCCCCAATCCTGAACAACTGAGCCCTGACCCCATGTACAGTCCCCCAAGAATGAACCCTGACCACGAGTACAGTCCGCCAACCCTGAACCCTGAACTTTGACACCAAATACAGTTCCCCAACACTGAACCCTGAATTCTGATCCCAAGTACGGTTGCCCAACCCTGAACCCTGACCCCTGAACACAAGTATAGTCCCCCAAACCTGAACCCTGAACTCTGATCCCAAGTACAGTCATCCAACCCTGACCCCTGACCCCAAGTAGAGTCCCCCAACACTAAACCCCGAACCCTGACCCCAAGTATAGTCCCCCAACCCAGAACCCTGAACCCTGACCCCAAGTACAGATCCCCAACCCTGAATTCTGACCCCAAGTACAGTCCTCCAACCCTGACCCCAAGTACAGACCCCCAACCACGAACCCTGACTGCAAGTACAGTCCCCCAACATGAACCCTGAACTCTGACTCCAAGTACAATCCCCCAACCCTGAACTCAGACCCATGACCCCAAGTACAGTCCCCAAACACTGAACCCTGAACTCTGATCCCAAGTACAGTTCTCCAACCCTGAACCCTCACCCCTGACCCCAAGTACAGTCCCCCAACCCAGAACAACTGAACCCTGACCCCAAGTACAGTCCCCCAACACTGAACCCTGACCCCGAGTACAGTCCCCCAACCCTGAACCCCGAACCCAGATCCCAAGTACAGTCCCCCAACCCTGAACCCTGAAGTCTGACACCAAGTACAGTCCCCCAAACCTGAACCCTGACCCCAAGTACAGTCCCCCAATCCAGAACCCTCAACCCTGACCCCAAGTACAGTCCCCCAACACTGAACTCCGGACCCTGACCCCAAGTACAGTTCCCCAACCCTGAACTCTGACTCCAAGTACAGTTCCCCCAACACTGAACCTTGAACTCTGATCTTATGTACAGTCCCAAAACACTGAACCCTGACCCCAATTACAGTCCCCCAACTCTGAACCCCAAACACTGACCCCAAGTACAGTCCCCCAACCCTAAACCCTGACCCCTGACCCAAAGTACAGTCCCCCAACATTAATCCCCGAACCATGACCCCAAGTATAGTCCCCCACCCAGAACCCGGAACCCTGACCCCAAGTACACACCACCAACCCTAAACTCTGACCCCAAATACAGTCCTCCAACGCTGAACCCAAGTACAGTCCCCAAAACCTGAACCCCGAACCCTGACCCCAAGTACAGTCCCCCAAACAGAACCCTGACCCCTGACCCTAGTAAAGTCTCCCAACCCTGAACCCTGACCCCAAATACAGTCGCCCAACCCTGAACCCAAGTACAGTCCCCCAAACCTGAACCCCGAACCCAGACCCCAATTACAGTCTCCCAAACCTGCACACTGACCCCAAGTACAGTCCCACAACACTGAACCCTGAACCCTGAACCCGAGTACAGACCCCAACCCAGAACCCTGAGCTCTGACCCCAAGTACAGTCCCCCAACCCTGAACCCTGAGCTCTGACCCCGAGTACAGTCCCACAACCCTGAACCCCGAACCCAGATCCCAAGTACAGTCCCCAAACCCTGAACCCTGACCCCGAGTACAGTCCCCCAACCCAGAACCCTGAGCTCTGACCCCAAGTACAGTCCCCCATCCCTGAACCCTGAGCTCTGACCCAACTACAGTCCCCAACACTGAACCCTGACCCCATGTACAGTCCCCCAACCCAGAACGCTGACCCCTGACCCCAAGTACAGTCCCCCAACCCAGAAACCTGACCCCAAGTACAGACCTCCAAACCTGAACACAGACACCAAGTACAGTCCCCCAACACTGAAGCCTGAACCCACGTACATTCCGCCAACCCTGAACTCTGACCCCAAATACAGTCCCCCAACCCTAAACCCTGACCCCTGACCGAAAGTACAGTCCCCCAACATTAATCCCCGAACCGTGACCCCAAGTATAGTCCCCCAACCCTGAACCCGGAACCCTGTCCCCAAGTACACACCACCAACCCTAAACTCTGATCCCAAATACAGTCCTCCAACGCTGAACCCAAGTACAGTCCCCAAAACCTGAACCCCGAACCCTGACCCCAAGTACAGTCTCCCAAACAGAACCCTGACCCCAAGTAAAGTCTCCCAAACATGAACCCTGACCCCAAATACAGTCGCCCAACCCTGAACTCTGACCCCAAGTACAGTCCCCCAACCCTGAACCCTGACCCCTGTCCCCAATTACAGTCCCCCAACCCTGAACCCTAAACTCTGACCCCAAGTACAGTCCCCCAACACTGAACCCTGACCCCAAGTACAGTCTCGCAAATCTGCATCCTGACTCCTGACCCTAAGTACAGTCCCCAAACCCAGAACCCTGACCCCAAGTACAGAACCCAACCCTGAACTCTGACCCCAATACAGTCGTCCAACAATGAACCCTGACCCCTGAACCCAAATACAGTCCCCCAAACCTGAATCCCGTATCCTGACCCCAAGTACAGTCCCCAAACACTGAACGCCGAACCCTGACCCCAAGTACAGTGCCCCAACCCTGAACACTGACCCCAAGTACAGTCCCCCAACCTGAACCCTGACCCCTGAACGCAAGTATAGTCCCCCAAACATGAACCCTGACCCCAAATACAGTCCCCCAATCCTGAACCCTGAACCCTGACCCCAAGTACAGTCCCCCAACCCTGAACCCTGACCCCAAGAACAGTCCCGCAATCCTGAACAACTGAACCCTGACCCCAAGTACAGTCCCCCAACCCTGAACCCTGACCCCAAGTACAGTCCCCCAACAATGAACCCTGTACTCTGATCCCAAGTACAGTTGCCCCACGCTGAACCCTAACCCCTGAACCCAAGTATATTCCTCCAAACCTGAACTCTGAACTCTGACCCCATGTACAGGCATCCAACATTGAACCCTGACACCTGACCCTAAGTACAGTCCCCCAACACAGAACCCTGAGCTCTGACCCCACGTAGAGTCCCCCAACACTAATCCTCGAACCCTGACCTCAACTATAGTCCCACAGCCATGAACCCTGACACCAAGTACAGTTAACAATCCCTGAACCCTGAACCATGACCCCAAGTACAGTCCCCCAACCCTGAAACCTGAACCCTGACCCCACGTAATGTCCCCAAGCCTGATTCCTGACCCCTGACCCCAAGTACAGTTCCCCAATCCTGCACCCTGAACTCTGACCCCAAGTACAGACCCCCAACCCTGAACCCTGACCCCAAGGACAGTCCCCCAACTCTGAATCACTCAACCTGATCCTAAATACAGTCCCTCAACCCTGAACCCTGAACTTTGACCACAAGAACAGTCCTCCAATCCTGAACCCTGACCCCAAGTACAGTCCCCCAACCCTGTACCCTGACCCCAAGTACCGTCCCCCAACCCTGAACCCTGAACCCTGACCCCGAGTACAGTCCCCCAACCCTGAACCCCGAACACTGATCCCAAGTACAGTCCCCCAACCCGTTACCCTGACCCCAAGTACAGTCCCCCAACCCAGAACCCTGACCCCTGAACCCAAGTATAGTTCCCCAACCTTGAAACCTGACACCAAGTACTGTCCCCCAACCCTGAACCCTGAACCCTGACCCCGAGTACAGTCCCCCAACCCTGAACCCCGAACCCTGATCCCAAGTACAGTCCCCCAACCCTGTAACCTGACCCCAAGTACAGTCCCCCAACCCAGAACCCTGACCCCTGAACCCAAGTATATTCCCCCAACCCTGAACCCTGACCCCAAGTACAGCCCCCCAACCCTGAACCCTGACCCCTAGTACAGTCCCCCAACCCTGAACCCTGACCCCAAGTATACTCCCCCAACCCTGAACCCTGAACCCTGACCCCAAGTACAGTCACCAAACCCTGAACCCAGAACCCTGACCCCAAGTACAGTCCCCCAATCCTGAACAACTGAGCCCTGACCCCATGTACAGTCCCCCAACAATGAACCCTGACCCCGAGTACAGTCCCCCAACCCTGAACTCTGACAACAAATACAGTGCCCCAACCTTGAACCCAGAACCCTGACCCCAAGTACAGTCCCCCAACACTGAACCCTGAACTCTGATCCGAAGTCCAGTTGCCCAACCCTGAACCCTGACCCCTGAACACAAGTACAGTCCCCCAAACATGAACCCTGAACTCTGACCCCAAGTACAGTCCCCCAACACTAATCACCGAACCCTGACCCCAAGTACAGTCCCCCAACCATGAATTCTGACCCCAAGTACAGTCCTCCAATCTGACTCCAAGTACAGACCCCCAACCCCGAATCCTGACTCCAAGTACAGTCCCCCAACATGAACCCTGAACTCTGACTCCAATTACAATCCCCCAAACCTGAACTCTGACCCCTGACTCCAAGTACAGTCCCCCAACATGAACCCTGAACTCTGACTCCAAGTACAGTCCTCCAACCGTGAATCCTGACCCCTGGCCCCAAGTACAGTCCCCCAACCCAGAACCCTGAACTCTGATCCCAAGTACAGTCCCCCAATCCTGAACAACTGAACCCTGACCCCAAGTATAGTCCCCCAACACTGAACCCTGACCCCAAGTAAAGTCTCCGAACCCTTAACCCTGACCCCAAATACAGTCGCCCAACCCTGAACCCTGACCACAAGTACAGTCCCCCAAACCTGAACCCCGAACCCAGACCCCAATTTCAGTCTCCCAAACCTGCACACTGACCCCAAGTACAGTCCCACAACACTGAACCCTGAACCCTGAACCCGAGTACAGATCCCAACCCAGAACCCTGAGCTCTGACCCCAAGTACAGTCCCCCAACCCTGAACCCTGAGCTCTGACCCCGAGTACAGTCCCCCAACCCTGAACCCCGAACCCAGATCCCAAGTACAGTCCCCCAACCCTGAACCCTGACCCCGAGTACAGTCCCCCAACCCAGAACCCTGAGCTCTGACCCCAAGTACAGTCCCCCAACCCTGAACCCTGAGCTGAGAACCCAACTACAGTCCCCCAACACTGAACCCTGACCCCATGTACAGTCCCCCAACCCAGAACGCTGACCCCTGACCCCAAGTACAGTCCCCCAACCCAGAACCCTGACCCCAAGTACAGATCTCCAAACCTGAACACAGACACCAAGTACAGTCCCCCAACACTGAAGCCTGACCCCACGTACATTCCCCCAACCCTGAACTCTGACCCCAAGTACAGTCCCCCAACCCTGAACCCTGACCCCTGTCCCCAATTATAGTCCCCCAACCCTGAACCCTAAACCCTGACCCCAAGTACAGTCCCCAAACCCAGAACCCTGACCCCAAGTGCAGAACCCAACCCTGAACTCTGACCCCAATACAGTCGTCCAACAATGAACCCTGACCCCTGAACCCAAATACAGTCCCCCAAACCTGAACCCCGTACCCTGACCCCAAGTACAGTTCCCCAACATGAACCCTGAACTCTGACCCCAAGTACAATCCCCCAGCCCTGAACCATGACCCCTGACCCCAAGTACAGACCCCAAACACTGAACGCCGAACCCTGACCCCAAGTACAGTCCCCCAACCCTGAACACTGACCCCAAGTACAGTCCCCCAACCTGAACCCTGACCCCTGAACGCAAGTATAGTCCCCCAAACATGAACCCTGACCCCAAATACAGTCCCCCAATCCTGAACCCTGAACCCTGACCCCAAGTACAGTCCCCCAACCCTGAACTCTGACCCCAAGAACAGTCCCGCAATCCTGAACAACTGAACCCTGACCCCAAGTACAATCCCCCAACCCTGAACCCTGACCCCAAGTACAGTCCCCCAACAATGAACCCTGTACTCTGATCCCAAGTACAGTTGCCCCACCCTGAACCCTAACCCCTGAACCCAAGTATATTCCTCCAAACCTGAACTCTGAACTCTGACCCCATGTACAGGCATCCAACACTGAACCCTGACACCTGACCCTAAGTACAGTCCCCCAACACAGAACCCTGAGCTCTGACCCCACGTAGAGTCCCCCAACACTAATCCCCGAACCCTGACCTCAACTGTAGTCCCACAGCCGTGAACCCTGACACCAAGTACAGTCAACAATCCCTGAACCCTGAACCATGACCCCAAGTACAGTCCCCCAACCCTGAAACCTGAACCCTGACCCCACGTAATGTCCCCAAGTCTGATTCCTGACCCCTGACCCCAAGTACAGTTCCCCAACCCTGCACCCTGAACTCTGACCCCAAGTACAGACCCCCAACCCTGAACCCTGACCCCAAGGGCAGTCCCCCAACTATGAATCACTAACCCTGATCCTAAATACAGTCCCCCAACCCTGGACCCTGAACTTTGACCCCAAGAACAGTCCTCCAATCCTGAACCCTGACCCCAAGTACAGTCCCCCAACCCTGTACCCTGACCCCAAGTACCGTCCCCCAACCCTGAACCCTGACCCCGAGTACAGTCCCCCAACCCTGAACCCCGAACCCTGATCCCAAGTACAGTCCCCCAACCCTGTACCCGAACCCAAGTACAGTCCCCCAACCCAGAACCCTGACCCCTGAACCCAAGTATAGTCCCCCAACCCTGACCCCAAGTACAGTTCCCAACCCTGAACACTGAACCCTGACCCCAAGTACAGTCCCCCAATCCTGAACAACTGAGCCCTGACCCCATGTACAGTCCCCCAACAATGAACCCTGACCCCGAGTACAGTCCGCCAACCCTGAACCCTGAACTTTGACACCAAATACAGTTCCCCAACACTGAACCCTGAACTCTGATCCCAAGTACAGTTGCCCAACCCTGAACCCTGACCCCTGAACACAAGTATAGTCCCCCAAACCTGAACCCTGAACTCTGACCCCAAGTACAGTCATCCAACCCTGAACCCTGACCCCAAGTATAGTCCCCCAACACTAATCCCCGAACCCTGACCCCAAGTATAGTCCCCCAACCCAGAACCCTGAACCTTGACCCCAAGTACAGATCCCTAACCCTGAATTCTGACCCCAAGTACAGTCCTCCAACCCTGACCCCAAGTACAGACCCCCAACCCCGAACCCTGACTCCAAGTACAGTCCCCCAACATGAACACTGAACTCTGACTCCAAGTTCAATCCCCCAACCCTGAACTCAGACCCCTGACCCCAAGTACAGTCCCCAATCACTGAACCCTGAACTCTGATCACAAGTACAGTCCCCCAATCCTGAACAACTGAACCCTGACCCCAAGTATAGTCCCCCAACACTGAACCCTGACCCCGAGTACAGTCCCCCAACCCTGAACCCCGAACCCAGATCCCAAGTACAGTCCCCCAACCCAGAACCCTGAACTCTGATCCCAAGCACAGTCCCCCAATCCTGAACAACTGAACCCTGACCCCAAGTACAGTCCCCCAACACTGAACCCTGACCCCGAGTACAGTCCCCCAACCCTGAACCCCGAACCCAGATCCCAAGTACAGTCCCCCAACCCAGAACCCTGAACTCTGATCCCAAGTACAGTCCCCCAATCCTGAACAACTGAACCCTGACCCCAAGTACAGTCCCCCAACACTGAACCCTGACCCCGAGTACAGTCCCCCAACCCTGAACCCCGAACCCAGATCCCAAGTCCAGTCCCCCAACCCAGAACCCTGAACTCTGATCCCAAGTACAGTCCCCCAATCCTGAACAACTGAACCCTGACCCCAAGTACAGTCCCCCAACACTGAACCCTGACCCCAAGTACAGTCCCCCAACCCAGAACCCTGAACTCTGACACCAACTACAGTCCCCCAACCCTGAACCCTGAAGTCCTGACACCAAGTACAGTCCCCCAACACTGAACTCCGACTCCAAGTACAGTTCCCCCAACACTGAACCTTGAACTCTGACCTTATGTACAGTCCCAAAACACTGAACCCTGAACCCTGACCCCAATTACAGTCCCCCAACCCTGAACCCCAAACCCTGACCCCAAGTACAGTCCCCCAACCCTAAACCCTGACCCCTGACCCAAAGTACAGTCCCCCAACATTAATCCCTGAACCGTGACCCCAAGTATAGTCCCCCAAACCAGAACCCGGAACCCTGACCCCAAGTACACACCACCAACCCTAAACTCTGACCCCAAATACAGTCCTCCAACGCTGAACCCAAGTACAGTCCCCAAAACCTGAACCCCGAACTCAGATCCCAAGTACAGTCCCCCAAACCTGAACCCTGACCCCGAGTACAGTCCCCCAACCCAGAACCCTGAGCTCTGACCCCAAGTACAGTCCACCAACCCTGAACCCTGAGCTCTGACCCCAACTACAGTCCCCCAACACTGAACCCTGACCCCATGTACAGTCCCCCAACCCAGAACGCTGACCCCTGACCCCAAGTACAGTCCCCCAACCCAGAACCCTGACCCCAAGTATAGACCTCCAAACCTGAACACAGACACCAAGTACAGTCCCCCAACACTGAAGCCTGAACCCACGTACATTCCCCCAACCCTGAACTCTGACACCAAGTACAGTCCCCCAACCCTAAACCCTGACCCCTGTCCCCAATTATAGTCCCCCAACCCTGAACCCTAAACCCTGACCCCAAGTACAGTCCCCCAACCCTGTACCCTGACCCCAAGTACATTCTCGCAAATCTGCATCCTGACTCCTGACCCCAAGTACAGTCCCCAAACCCAGAACCCTGACCACAAGTGCAGAACCCAACCCTGAACTCTGACCCCAATACAGTCGTCCAACAATGAACCCTGACCCCTGAACCCAAATACAGTCCCCCAAACCTGAACCCCGTACCCTGACCCCAAGTACAGTTCCCCAACATGAACCCTGAACTCTGACCCCAAGTACAATCCCCCAGCCCTGAACCCTGACCCCTGACCCCAAGTACAGTCCCCAAACACTGAACGCCGAACCCTGACCCCAAGTACAGTCCCCCAACCCTGAACACTGACCCCAAGTACAGTCCCCCAACCTGAACCCTGACCCCTGAACGCAAGTATAGTCCCCCAAACATGAACCCTGACCTCAAATACAGTCCCCCAATCCTGAACCCTGAACCCTGACCCCAAGTACAGTCCCCCCACCCTGAACCCTGACCCCAAGAACAGTCCCGCAATCCTGAACAACTGAACCCTGACCCCAAGTACAGTCCCCCAACCCTGAACCCTGACCCCAAGTACAGTCCCCCAACAATGAACCCTGTACTCTGATCCCAAGTACAGTTGCCCCACCCTGAACCCTAACCCCTGAACCCAAGTATATTCCTCCAAACCTGAACTCTGAACTCTGACCCCAAGTACAGGCATCCAACACTGAACCCTGACACCTGACCCTAAGTACAGGCCCCCAACACAGAACCCTGAGCTCTGACCCCACGTACAGTCCCCCAACACTAATCCCCGAACCCTGACCTCAACTGTAGTCCCACAGCCGTGAACCCTGACACCAAGTACAGTCAACAATCCCTGAACCCTGAACCATGACCCCAAGTACAGTCCCCCAACCCTGAAACCTGAACCCTGACCCCACGTAATGTCCCCAAGTCTGATTCCTGACCCCTGACTCCAAGTACAGTTCCCCAACCCTGCACCCTGAACTCTGACCCCAAGTACAGACCCCCAACCCTGAAACCTGACCCCAAGGACAGTCCCCCAACTCTGAATCACTAAACCTAATCCTAAATACAGTCCCCCAACCCTGAACCCTGAACTTTGACCCCAAGAACAGTCCTACAATCCTGAACCCTGACCCCAAGTACAGTCCCCCAACCCTGTACCCTGACCCCAAGTACCGTCCCCCAACCCTGAACCCTGAACCCTGACCCCGAGTACAGTCCCCCAACCCTGAACCCCGAACCCTGATCCCAAGTACAGTCCCCCAACCCAGAACCCTGACCCCTGAACCCAAGTATATTCTCCCAACTCTGAACCCTGACCCCAAGTACAGTCCCCCAACCCTGAACCCTGACCCCTAGTACAGTCCCCCAACCTGAACCCTGACCACTGATCCCAAGTACAGTCCCCCAACCCAGAACCCTGACCCCTGAACCCAAGTATATTCTCCCAACTCTGAACCCTGACCCCAAGTACAGTCCCCCAACCCTGAACCCTGACCCCTAGTACAGTCCCCCAACCTGAACCCTGACCACTGAACCCAAGTATAGTCCCCCAACCTTGAACCCTGACGCCAAGTACAGTCCCCCAACACTGAACCCCGAACCCAGATCCCAAGTACTGTCCCCCAATCCTGAACCCTGAACTCTGACACCAAATACAGTCCCACAAACCTGAACCCTAACCCCAAGTACAGTCCCCCAACACTGAACCCTGACCCCTGAACCCAAGTACATTCCTCCAAACCTGAACTCTGAACCCTGACCCTAAGTACAGTGCCCCTTCCCAGAACCCTAAGCTCTGACCCCAAGTACAGTCCCCCATTCCTGAACCCTGACCACTGAACCCAAGTATAGTTCCCCAACCGTGAACCCTGACCCCAAGTACAGTGAACAAACCCTGAACCCTGAACCCTGACCCCAAGTACAGTCCCCCAAGCCTGAAACCTGAACCCTGACCCCACGTAATATCCCCAAGCCTGATTCCTGACCCCTGACCCCAAGGACAGTCCCCCAACTCTGAATCACTAAAACCTGACCCCAACTACAGGCCCCCAACACTGAACCCTGACCCCGAGTGCCGTCCCCAACCCTGAACCCCGAACCCAGATCCCAAGTACAGTCCCCCAACCCTGAACCCTGAACTCTGACACCAAGTACAGTCCACCAACCCTGAACCCTGACCCCAAGTACAGTCCCCCAACACTGAACCCTGACCCCGAGTACAGTCCCCAATCCTGAACCCCGAACCCAGATCCCAAGAACAGTCCCCCAAACCTGAACCGTGAACTCTGACCCCAAGTGCAGTCATCCAACCCTGAACCCTGAACCCTGACCCCAAGTACAGTCCCCCAACCCAGAACCCTGAGCTCTGACCCCACGTACAGTCCCCCAACGGTGAACCCTGACCCCTGACCCAAAGTACAGTCCCCCAACCCTGAACACTGACCCCAAGTACAGTCCCCCAAACCTGAACTCCGAACCCAGACCCCAATTACAGTCTCCCAAACCTGCACACTGACACCACCTACAGTCCCACAACACTGAACCCCGGACCCTGACCCCAAGTACAGTTCCACAACCCTGAACCCTGACCCCAAGTACAGACCCCAAACCTGAACTCTGACCCCATTTCAGTCCTCCAAACCTGAACCCTGACCCCTGAAGCCAAGAACAGTCCCCCAAAACTGAACCCCGAACCCTGACCCCAAGTACAGTTCCCCATCCAAGAACTCTGACCCCTACCCCAAGTACAGTCCCCCAACCCAGAACGCTGACCCCTGACCCCTAGTACAGTCCCCCAACACAAAAACCTGACCCCAAGTACAGTCCTCCAAACCTGAACCCTGACCCCTGACCCCAAGAACAGTCCCCCAACACTGAACCCTGACCCCACGTACAGTCCCCCAACCCTGTACTCTGACCACAAGTACAGTCCCCCAATCCTGAATCCTGACCCCTGTCCCCAATTACAGTCCGCCAACCCTGAACCTGGAACCCTGACCCCAAGTACAGTCTCGCAAACCTGCATCCTGACCCCTGACCCCAAGTACAGTCCACCAAAACGGAACGTCGAACCCTGACCCCAAGTACAACCCCCAACCCTGAACCCTGACCCCTGACCCCAAGTACCGTACCCAAACACTGAACACCGAACCCTGGCCACAAGTACAGTCCCCCAACCCTGAACCCTAACCCCAAGTACAGTCCCCCAACACTGAACCCTGACCCCTGAACCCAAGTACATTCCTCCAAACCTGAACTCTGAACCCTGACCCTAAATACAGTCCCCCAACCCAGAAGCCTGAGCTCTGACCCCAAGAACAGTCCCCCACTCCTGAACCCTGACCCCAAGTACAGTCCCCCATTCTTGAACCCTGACCCAAAGTACAGTCCCCCAACCTGACCCCTGACCACTGAACCCAAGTATAGTCCCCCAACCGTGAACCCTGTCCCCAAGTACAGTGAACAAACCCTGAACCCTGACCCCAAGTACAGTCCCACAACCCTGAAACCTGAACCATGACCCCACGTAATATCCCCAAGTCTGATTCCTGACCCCTGACCCCAAGGACAGTCCCCCAACTCTGAATCACTAAAACCTGACCCCAACTACAGTCCCCCAACCCTGAACCCTGAACTTTGACCCCAAGAACAGTCCCCCAATCCTGAACCCTGACCCCAAGTACAGTCCCCCAATCCTGAACCCTGAACCCTGACCCCAAGTACAGCCCCCAACCCTGAACCCTGACCAAAAGTACAGTCCCGGTACCCTGAACCCTGACCCCAACTAAAGTCCCCCAACGCAGTACCCTGAACTTTGACCCCAAGAACAGTCCCCAAATCCTGAACCTTGACCACAAGTACCATCCCCCAACCCTGAACCCTGACCCCAAATACAGTCCCCCAACCCTGAACCCCGAACCCTGATCGCAAGTACAGTCCCCCAACCCTGTACCCTGACCCCATGTACAGTCCCCCAACCTTGAACCCTGACCCCTGAACCCAAGTATATTCCCCCAACCCTGACCCCAAGAACAGTTCCCCAACCCTGAACCCTGACCCCAAGTACAGTGCCCCAACCCTCAACCCTGACCCCAAGTACAGTCCCCCAACCCTGAACCCTGACCCCTGACCCCAAGTACAGTCATCAAACCCTGAACAGAGAACCCTGACCCCAAGTACAGTCCCCCAATCCTGAAACCTGAACTCTGACAACAAATACAGTGCCCCAATCTTGAACCCAGAACCCTGACCCCAAGTACAGTCCCCCAACACTGAACCCTGAACTCTGATCCCAAGTCCAGTTGCCCAACCCTGAACCCTGACCCCTGAACACAAGTACAGTCCCCCAAACATGAACCCTGAACTCTGACCCTAAGTACAGTCCCCCAACACTAATCACCGAACCCTGACCCCAAGTACAGTCCCTCAACCACGAATTCTGACCCCAAGTACAGTCCTCCAATCTGACTCCAAGTACAGACCCCCAACCCCGAATCCTGACTCCAAGTACAGTCCCCCAACATGAACCCTGAACTCTGACTCTAATTACAATCCCCCAAACCTGAACTCTGACCCCTGACTCCAAGTACAGTCCCCCAACATGAACCCTGAACTCTGACTCCAAGTACAGTCCTCCAACCGTGAATCCTGACCCCTGGCCCCAAGTACAGTCCCCCAACCCAGAACCCTGAACTCTGATCCCAAGTACAGTCCCCCAAACCTGAACCCCGAACCCAGATCCCAAGTACAGTCCCCCAACACTGAACCCTGACCCCAAGTAAAGTCTCCCAACCCTTAACCCTGACCCCAAATACAGTCGCCCAACCCTGAACCCTGACCACAAGTACAGTCCCCCAAACCTGAACCCCGACCCAGACCCCAATTTCAGTCTCCCAAACCTGCACACTGACCCCAAGTACAGTCCCACAACACTGAACCCTGAACCCTGAACCCGAGTACAGATCCCAACCCAGAACCCTGAGCTCTGACCCCAAGTACAGTCCCCCAACCCTGAACCCTGAGCTCTGACCCCGAGTACAGTCCCCCAACACTGAACCCCGAACCCAGATCCCAAGTACAGTCCCCCAACCCTGAACCATGACCCCGAGTACAGTCCCCCAACCCAGAACCCTGAGCTCTGACCCCAAGTACAGTCCCCCAACCCTGAACCCTGAGCTCTGACCCCAACTACAGTCCCCCAACACTGAACCCTGACCCCATGTACAGTCCCCCAACCCAGAACGCTGACCCCTGACCCCAAGTACAGTCCCCCAACCCAGAACCCTGACCCCAAGTACAGATCTCCAAACCTGAACACAGACACCAAGTACAGTCCCCCAACACTGAAGCCTGACCCCACGTACATTCCCCCAACCCTGAACTCTGACCCCAAGTACAGTCCCCCAACCCTGAACCCTGACCCCTGTCCCCAATTATAGTCCCCCAACCCTGAACCCTAAACCCTGACCCCAAGTACAGTCCCCCAACCCTGTACCCTGACCCCAAGTACAGTCTCACAAATCTGCATCCTGACTACTGACCCCAAGTACAGTCCCCAAACCCAGAACCCTGACGCCAAGTGCAGAACCCAACCCTGAACTCTGACCCCAATACAGTCGTCCAACAATGAACCCTGACCCCTGAACCCAAATACAGTCCCCCAAACCTGAACCCCGTACCCTGACCCCAAGTACAGTTCCCCAACATGAACCCTGAACTCTGACCCCAAGTACAATCCCCCAGCCCTGAACCCTGACCCCTGACCCCAAGTACAGTCCCCAAACACTGAACGCCGAACCCTGACCCCAAGTACAGTCCCCCAACCCTGAACACTGACCCCAAGTACAGTCCCCCAACCTGAACCCTGACCCCTGAACGCAAGTATAGTCCCCCAAACATGAACCCTGACCCCAAATACAGTCCCCCAATCCTGAACCCTGAACCCTGACCCCAAGTACGGTCCCCCAACCCTGAACCCTGACCCCAAGAACAGTCCCGCAATCCTGAACAACTGAACCCTGACCCCAAGTACAATCCCCCAACCCTGAACCCTGACCCCAAGTACAGTCCCCCAACAATGAACCCTGTACTCTGATACCAAGTACAGTTGCCCCACCCTGAACCCTAACCCCTGAACCCAAGTATATTCCTCCAAACCTGAACTCTGAACTCTGACCCCATGTACAGGCATCCAACAATGAACCCTGACACCTGACCCTAAGTACAGTCCCCCAACACAGAACCCTGAGCTCTGACCCCACGTACAGTCCCCCAACACTAATCCCCGAACCCTGACCTCAACTGTAGTCCCACAGCCGTGAACCCTGACACCAAGTACAGTCAACAATCCCTGAACCCTGAACCATGACCCCAAGTACAGTCCCCCAAACCTGAAACCTGAACCCTGACCCCACGTAATGTCCCCAAGTCTGATTCCTGACCCCTGACCCCAAGTACAGTTCCCCAACCCTGCACCCTGAACTCTGACCCCAAGTACAGACCCCCAACCCTGAACCCTGACCCCAAGGACAGTCCCCCAACTATGAATCACTAAACCTGATCCTAAATACAGTCCCCCAACCCTGAACCCTGAACTTTGACCCCAAGAACAGTCCTCCAATCCTGAACCCTGACCCCAAGTACAGTCCCCCAACCCTGTACCCAGACCCCAAGTACCGTCCCCCAACCCTGAACCCTGACCCCGAGTACAGTCCCCCAACCCTGAACCCCGAACCCTGATCCCAAGTACAATCCCCCAACCCTGTACCCTGACCCCAAGTACAGTCCCCCAACCCAGAACCCTGACCCCTGAACCCAAGTATAGTCCCCCAACCCTGACCCCAAGTACAGTTCCCGACCCTGAACACTGAACCCTGACCCCAATACAGTCCCCCAATCCTGAACAACTGAGCCCTGACCCCATGTACAGTCCCCCAACAATGAACCCTGACCCCGAGTACAGTCCGCCAACCCTGAACCCTGAACTTTGACACCAAATACAGTTCCCCAACACTGAACCCTGAACTCTGATCCCAAGTACAGTTGCCCAACCCTGAACCCTGACCCCTGAACACAAGTATAGTCCCCCAAACCTGAACCCTGAACTCTGACCCCAAGTACAGTCATCCAACCCTGAACCCTGACCCCAAGTATAGTCCCCCAACACTAATCCCCGAACCCTGACCCCAAGTATAGTCCCCCAACCCAGAACCCTGAACCCTGACCCCAAGTACAGATCCCCAACCCTGAATTCTGACCCCAAGTACAGTCCTCCAACCCTGACCCCAAGTACAGACCACCAACCCCGAACCCTGACTCCAAGTACAGTCCCCCAACATGAACCCTGAACTCTGACTCCAAGTACAATCCCCCAAACCTGAACTCAGACCCCTGACCCCAAGTACAGTCCCCAAACACTGAACCCTGAACTCTGATCCCAAGTACAGTTCTCCAACCCTGAACCCTCACCCCTGACCCCAAGTACAGTCCCCCAACCCAGAACAACTGAACCCTGACCCCAAGTACAGTCCCCCAACACGGAACCCTGACCCCGAGTACAGTCCCCCAACCCTGAACCCCGAACCCAGATCCCAAGTACAGTCCCCCAACCCTGAACCCTGACCCCAAATACACTCCCCCAATCCAGAACCCTCAACCCTGACCCCAACTACAGTCCCCCAACACTGAACTCCGGACCCTGACCCCAAGTACAATCCCCCAACCCTGAACCCTGACCCCAAGTATAGTCCCCCAACCCTGAACTCTGACTCCAAGTACAGTTCCCCCAACACTGAACCTTGAACTCTGACCTTATGTACAGTCCCAAAACACTGAACCCTGAACCCAATTACAGTCCCCCAACCCTGAACCCCAAACCCTGACCCCAAGTACAGTCCCCCAACCCTAAACCCTGACCCCTGACCCAAAGTACAGTCCCCCAACATTAATCCCTGAACCGTGACCCCAAGTATAGTCCCCCAAACCAGAACCCGGAACCCTGACCCCAAGTACACACCACCAACCCTAAACTCTGACCCCAAATACAGTCCTCCAACGCTGAACCCAAGTACAGTCCCCAAAACCTGAACCCCGAACCCTGACCCCAAGTACAGTCCCCCAAACAGAACCCTGACCCCTGACCCCAAGTAATGTCTCCCAACCCTGTACCCTGACCCCAAATACAGTCGCCCAACCCTGAACCCTGACCCCTAGTACAGTCCCCCAAACCTGAACCCCGAACCCAGACCCCAATTACAGTCTCCCAAACCTGCACACTGACCCCAAGTACAGTCCCACAACACTGAACCCTGAACCCGAGTACAGACCCCAACCCAGAACCCTGAGCTCTGACCCCGAGTACAGTCCCCCAATCTTGAACCCCGAACCCAGATCCCAAGTACAGTCCCTCAACCCAGAACCCTGAGCGCTGACCCCAAGTACAGTCCCCCAACCCTGAACCCTGAGCTCTGACCCCAATTACAGTCCCCCAACACTGAACCCTCACCCCATGTACAGTCCCCAACCCAGAACGCTGCCCCCTGACCCCAAGTACAGTCCCCCAACCCAGAATCTTGACCCCAAGTACAGACCTCCAAACCTGAACACAGACACCAAGTACAGTCCCCCAACACTGAAGCCTGAACCCACGTACATTCCCCCAACCCTGAACTCTGACCCCAAGTACAGTCCCCCAACCCTGAACCCTGACCCCTGTCCCCAATTACAGTCCCCCAACCCTGAACCCTAAACCCTGACCCCAAGTACAGTCCCCCAACCCTGTACGCTGACCCCAAGTACAGTCTCGCAAATCTGCATCCTGACTCCTGTCCCCAATTACAGTCCCCAAACCCAGAACCCTGACCCAAAGTACAGTCCCCCAACAATGAACCCTGTACTCTGATCCCAAGTACAGTTGCCCCATCCTGAACCCTAACCCCTGAACCCAAGTATATTCCTTCAAACCTGAACTCTGAACTCTGACCCCAAGTAAAGCCATCCAACACTGAACGCTGACACCTGACCCTAAGTACAGTCCCCCAACCCAGAACCCTGAGCTCTGATCCCAAGTACAGTCCCCCAACACTAATCCCCGAACTCTGACCTCAACTATAGTCCCACAGCCGTGAACCCTGACCCCAAGTACAGTCACCAAACCCTGAACCCAGAACCCTGACCCCAAGTACAGTCCCCCAATCCTGAACAACTGAGCCCTGACCCCATGTACAGTCCCCCAACAATGAACCCTGACCCCGAGTACAGTCCCCCAACCCTGAACCCTGAACTCTGACAACAAATACAGTGCCCCAACCTTGAACCCAGAACCCTGACCCCAAGTACAGTCCCCCAACACTGAACCCTGAACTCTGATCCCAAGTCCAGTTGCCCAACCCTGAACCCTAACCCCTGAACACAAGTACAGTCCCCCAAACATGAACCCTGAACTCTGACCCCAAGTACAGTCCCCCAACACTAATCACCGAACCCTGACCCCAAGTACAGTCCCCCAACCATGAATTCTGACCCCAAGTACAGTCCTCCAATCTGACTCCAAGTAGAGACCCCAACCCCGAATCCTGACTCCAAGTACAGTCCCCCAACATGAACCCTGAACTCTGACTCCAATTACAATCCCCCAAACCTGAACTCTGACCCCTGACTCCAAGTACAGTCCCCCAACATGAACCCTGAACTCTGACTCCAAGTACAGTCCTCCAACCGTGAATCCTGACCCCTGGCCCCAAGTACAGTCCCCCAATCCTGAACAACTGAACCCTGACCCCAATTACAGTCCCCCAACACTGAACCCTGACCCCAAGTACAGTCCCCCAAACCTGAACCCCGAACCCAGATCCCAAGTACAGTCCCCCAACACTGAACCCTGACCCCAAGTAAAGTCTCCGAACCCTTAACCCTGACCCCAAATACAGGTTCCCAACCCTGAACCCTGACCACAAGTACAGTCCCCCAAACCTGAACCCCGAACCCAGACCCCAATTACAGTCTCCCAAACCTGCACACTGACCCCAAGTACAGTCCCACAACACTGAACCCTGAACCCTGAACCCGAGTACAGATCCCAACCCAGAACCCTGAGCTCTGACCCCACGTACAGTCCCCCAACCCTGAACCCTGAGCTCTGACCCCGAGTACAGTCCCCCAACCCTGAACCCCGAACCCAGATCCCAAGTACAGTCCCCCAAACCTGAACCCTGACCCCGAGTACAGTCCCCCAACCCAGAACCCTGAGCTCTGACCCCAAGTACAGTCCCCCAACCCTGAACCCTGAGCTCTGACCCCAACTACAGTCCCCCAACACTGAACCCTGACCCCATGTACAGTCCCCCAACCCAGAACGCTGACCCCTGACCCCAAGTACAGTCCCCCAACCCAGAACCCTGACCCCAAGTACAGATCTCCAAACCTGAACACAGACACCAAGTACAGTCCCCCAACACTGAAGCCTGACCCCACGTACATTCCCCCAACCCTGAACTCTGACACCAAGTACAGTCCCCCAACCCTGAACCCTGACCCCTGTCCCCAATTATAGTCCCCCAACCCTGAACCCTAAACCCTGACCCCAAGTACAGTCCCCCAACCCTGTACCCTGACCCCAAGTACAGTCTCGCAAATCTGCATCCTGACACCTGACCCCAAGTACAGTCCCAAAACCCAGAAGCCTGACCCCAAGTGCAGAACCCAACCCTGAACTCTGACCCCAATACAGTCGTCCAACAATGAACCCTGACCCCTGAACCCAAATAAAGTCCCCCAAACCTGAACCCCGTACCCTGACCCCAAGTACAGTTCCCCAACATGAACCCTGAACTCTGACCCCAAGTACAATCCCCCAGCCCTGAACCCTGACCCCTGACCCCAAGTACAGTCCCCAAACACTGAACGCCGAACCCTGACCCCAAGTACAGTCCCCCAACCCTGAACACTGACCCCAAGTACAGTCCCCCAACCTGAACCCTGACCCCTGAACGCAAGTATAGTCCCCCAAACATGATCCCTGACCCCAAATACAGTCCCCCAATCCTGAACCCTGAACCCTGACCCCAAGTACAGTCCCCCAACCCTGACCCCAAGAACAGTCCCGCAATCCTGAACAACTGAACCCTGACCCCAAGTACAGTCCCCCAACCCTGAACCCTGACCCCAAGTACAGTCCCCCAACAATGAACCCTGTACTCTGATCCCAAGTACAGTTGCCCCACCCTGAACCCTAACCCCTGAACCCAAGTATATTCCTCCAAACCTGAACTCTGAACTCTGACCCCAAGTACAGGCATCCAACACTGAACCCTGACACCTGACCCTAAGTACAGTCCCCCAACACAGAACCCTGAGCTCTGACCCCACGTACAGTCCCCCAACACTAATCCTCGAACCCTGACCTCAACTGTAGTCCCACAGCCGTGAACCCTGACACCAACTACAGTCCCCAACCCAGAACCCTGAGCTCTGACCTCAAGTACAGTCCCCCAACTCTAAACCCTGTTCCAAAGTACAGTCCCCCAACATTAATCCCCGAACCGTGACCCCAAGTATAGTCCCCCAACCCAGAACCCGGAACCCTGACCCCAAGTACACACCACCAACCCTAAACTCTGACCCCAAATACAGTCCTCCAACGCTGAACCCAAGTACAGTCCCCAAAACCTGAACCCCGAACCCTGACCCCAAGTACAGTCCCCCAAATAGAATCCTGACCCCTGACCCCAAGTAAAGTCTCCCAACCCTGAACCCTGACCCCAAATACAGTCGCCCAACCCTGAACCCTGACCCCAAGTACAGTCCCCCAAACCTGAACCCCGAACCCAGACCCCAATTACAGTCTCCCAAACCTGCACACTGACCCCAAGTACAGTCCCACAACACTGAACCCTGAACCCGAGTACAGATCCCAACCCAGAACCCTGAGCTCTGACCCAAGTACAGTCCCCCAACCCTGAACCCTGAGCTCTGACCCCGAGTACAGTCCCCCAACCCTGAACCACGAACCCAGATCCCAAGTACAGTCCCCCAACCCTGAACCCTGACCCCGAGTACAGTCCCCGAACCCAGAACCCTGAGCTCTGACCCCAAGTACAATCCCCCAACCCTGAACCCTGAGCTGTGACCCCAACTACAGTCCCCCAACACTGAACCCTGACCCCATGTACAGTCCCCCAACCCAGAACGCTGACCCCTTACCCCAAGTACAGTCCCCCAACCCAGAACCCTGACCCCAAGTACAGACCTCCAAACCTGAACACAGACACCAAGTACAGTCCCCCAACCCTGAACCCTGACCCCTGTCCCCAATTATAGTCTCCCAACCCTGAACCCTAAACCCTGACCCCAAGTACTGTCCCCCAACCCTGTACCCTGACCCCAAGTACAGTCTCGCAAATCTGCATCCTGACTCCTGACCCCAAGTTCAGTCCCCAAACCCAGAACCCTGACCCCAAGTGCAGAGCCCAACCCTGAACTCTGACCCCAATACAGTCGTCCAACAATGAACCCTGACCCCTGAACCCAAATACAGTCCCCCAAACCTGAACCCCGTACCCTGACCCCAAGTACAGTTCCCCAACATGAACCCTGAACTCTGACCCCATTTACAATCCCCCAGCCCTGAACCCTGACCCCATGTACAGTCCCCAAACACTGAACGCCGAACCCTGACCCCAAGTACAGTCCCACAACCCTGAACCCTGACCCCAAGAACAGTCCCGCAATCCTGAACAACTGAACCCTGACCCCAAGTACAGTCCCCCAACCCTGAACCCTGACCCCAAGTACAGTCCCCCAACAATGAACCCTGTTCTCTGATCCCAAGTACAGTTGCCCCACCCTGAACCCTAACCCCTGAACCCAAGTATATTCCTCCAAACCTGAACTCTGAACTCTGACCCCAAGTACAGGCATCCAACACTGAACGCTGACACCTGACCCTAAGTACAGTCCCCCAACACACAACCCTGAGCTCTGACTCCACGTACAGTCCCCCAACACTAATCCTCGAACCCTGACCTCAACTATAGTCCCACAGCCGTGAACCCTGACACCAAGTACAGTCAACAATCCCTGAACCCTGAACCATGACCCCAAGTACAGTCCCCCAACCCTGAAACCTGAACCCTGACCCCACGTAATGTCCCCAAGCCTGATTCCTGACCCCTGACCCCAAGTACAGTTCCCCAACCCTGCACCCTGAACTCTGACCCCAAGTACAGACCCCCAACCCTGAACCCTGACCCCAAGGACAGTCCCCCAACTCTGAATCACTAAACCTGATCCTAAATACAGTCCCCCAACCCTGAACCCTGAACTTTGACCCCAAGAACAGTCCTCCAATCCTGAACCCTGACCCCAAGTACAGTCCCCCAACCCTGTACCCTGACCCCAAGTACCGTCCCCCAACCCTGAACCCTGAACCCTGACCCCGAGTACAGTCCCCCAACCCTGAACCCCGAACCCTGATCCCAAGTACAGTCCCCCAACCCTGTACCCTGACCCCTGAACCCAAGTATAGTCCCCCAACCCTGACCCCAAGTACAGTTCCCCAAACCTGAACACTGAACCCTGACCCCAAGTACAGTCCCCCAATCCTGAACAACTGAGCCCTGACCCCATGTACAGTCCCCCAACAATGAACCCTGACCCCGAGTACAGTCCGCCAACCCTGAACCCTGAACTTTGACACTAAATACAGTTTCCCAACACTGAACCCTGAACTCTGATCCCAAGTATAGTTGCCCAACCCTGAACCCTGACCCCTGAACACAAGTATAGTCCCACAAACCTGAACCCTGAACTCTGACCCCAAGTACAGATCCCCAACCCTGAATTCTGACCCCAAGTACAGTCCTCCAACCCTGACCCCAAGTACAGACCTCCAACCCCGAACCCTGACTCCAAGTACAGTCCCCCAACATGAACCCTGAACTCTGACTCCAAGTACAATCCCCCAACCCTGAACTCAGACCCCTGACCCCAAGTACAGTCCCCAAACACTGAACCCTGAACTCTGATCCCACGTACAGTTCTCCAACCCTGAACCCTCTCCCCTGACCCCAAGTACAGTCCCCCAATCCAGAACCCTGAACTCTGATCCCAAGTATAGTCCCCCAACCCTGACCCCAAGTACAGTTCCCCAACCCTGAACACTGAACCCTGACCCCAAGTACAGTCCCCCAATCCTGAACAACTGAACCCTGACCCCAAGTACAGTCCCCCAACCCAGAACCCTGAACTCTGATCCCAAGTACAGTCCCCCAATCCTGAACAACTGAACCCTGACCCCAAGTACAGTCCCACAACACTGAACCCTGACGCCGAGTACAGTCCCCCAACCCTGAACCCCGAACCCAGATCCCAAGTCCAGTCCCCCAACCCTCAACCCTGAACCCTGACCCCAAGTACAGTCCCCCAATCCAGAACCCTCAACCCTGACCCCAAGTACAGTCCCCAACACTGAACTCCGGACCCTGACCCCAAGTACAGTCCCCCAACCCTGAACCCTGACCCCAAGTACAGTCCCTCACCCCTGACCCCAAGTACAAATCCCCAAACCAGAACCCTGTCCCCTGACCCCAAGTACAGTCCCCCAACACGGAACGCCGAATTTTAACCCCAAGTACAGTCCCCCAACCCAGAACCCTGACCCCAAGTACAGTCCCGCAACCCTGAACCCAGATCTCTGACCCCAAGTACAGTCCACCAACCCTGAACCCTGACCCCAAGTACAGTACCCCAACACTGAAACCTGAACTCTGATCCCAAGTACAGTTGCCCAACCCTGAACCCTGACCCCAAGTACAGTCCCCCAACCCAGAACCCTGAGCTCTGACCCCCAAGTGCAGTCCCCCAACCTTGAACCCTGAACCCTGACCCCAAGTACAGACCCACAAACCTAAACTCTGACCCCAAATACAGTCGTCCAACGCTGAACCCAAGTACAGTCCCCCAACATGAACCCTGAACTCTGACTCCAAGTACAGTCCCCCAACCCAGAACCCTGACCCCAAGTACAGTCCCTCAACACTGAACTCCGGACCCTGATCCCAAGTACAGTCCCCCAACAATGAACCCTGACCCCGAGTACAGTCCGCCAACCCTGAACCGTGAACTTTGACACCAAATACAGTTCCCCAACACTGAATCCTGAACTCTGATCCCAAGTACAGTTGCCCAACCCTGAACCCTGACCCCTGAACACAAGTATAGTCCCCCAACACTAATCTCCGAACCCTGACCCCAAGTACAGATCCCCAACCTAAATTCTGACCCCAAGTACAGTCCTCCAACCCTGACCCCAAGTACAGACCCTCAACCCCGAACCCTGACTCCAAGTACAGTCCCCCAACATGAACCCTGAACTCTGACCCCAAGTACAATTCCCCCAACCCTGAACTCAGACCCCTGATCCCAAGTACAGTCCCCAAACACTGAACCCTGAACTCTGATCCCAAGTACAGTTCTCCAACCCTGAACCCTGACCCCTGACCCCAAATACAGTCCCCCAATCCTGAACAACTGAACCCTGACCCCAAGTACAGTCCCCCAACACTGAAAAATGAACTCTGACCTTATGTACAGTCCCACAATCCTGAACCCTGACCCCAATTACAGTCGCCCAAACCAGAACCCTGAACCCAGACCCCAAGTACAGTCTCGCAAACCTGCACCCTGACCCCTGACCCCAAGTACAGTCCCCCAACACGGAACGCCGAATTCTAACCCCAACTACAGTCCCCAACCCAGAACCCTGACCCCTGACTCCAAGTACAGAACCCCAACCCTGAACTCTGACCCCAAGTGCAGTCTTCCAACAATGAACCCTGACCCTTGAACCCAAGTACAGTCCCCCAAACCTGAACCCCGAACCCTGACCCCAAGTACAGTTGCCCAACATGAACCCTGAACTCTGACCCCAAGTACAATCCCCCAACCCTGAACCCTGACACCCAAGTACAGTCCCCCAATCCTGAACACTGAACCCTGACCCCAAGTACAGTCCCTCAATACTGAACAACTGAACCCTCACCCCAAGTACAGTCCCCGAACACTGAACCCTCACCCCGAGTACAGACCCTGAACCTTGAACCCCGATCCCAGATCCCAAGTACAGTCCCCCAACCCTGTACCCTGGCCCCAAATACAGTCCCCCAACCCTGAACCCTGACCCCTGAACCCAAGTATAGTCACCCAATCCTGACCCCATGTACAGTTCCCCAATCCTGAACAACTGAGCCCTGACCCCATGTACAGTCCCCCAACAATGAACCCTGACCCTGAGTACAGTCCGCCAACCCTGAACCGTGAACTTTGACACCAAATACAGTTCCCCAACACTGAACCCTGAACTCTGATCCCAAGTACAGTTGCCCAACCCTGAACCCTGACCCCTGAACACAAGTATAGTCCCCCAAACCTGAACCCTGAACTCTGACCCCAAGTACAGTCATCCAACCCTGAACCCTGACCCCTGACCCCAAGTATAGTCCCCCAACACTAATCCCCGAACCCTGACCCCAAGTATAGTCCCCCAACCCAGAACCCTGAACCCTGACCCCAAGTACAGATCCCCAACCCTGAATTCTGACCCCAAGTACAGTCCTCCAAACCTGACCCCAAGTACAGACCCCCAACCCCGAACCCTGACTCCAAGTACAGTCCCTCTACATGAACCCTGAACTCTGACTCCAAGTACAGTCCCCCAACCCTGAACCCTGACCCAAAGTACAGTCCCCCAACATTAATCCCCGAACCCTGACCCCAATTATAGACACCCAACCCAGAACTCTGAACCCTGACCCCAAGTACAGACCCCCAACCCTAAACTCTGACCCCAAATACAGTCCTCCAATGCTGAACCCAAGTACTGTCCCCAAAACCTGAACCCCGAACCCTGACTCCAAGTACAGTCCCCCAAACCAGAACCCTGACCCCAAGTAAAGTCTCCCAACCCTGAACCCTGACCCCAAATACAGTCCCCAACCCTGAACCCTGACCCCTAGTACAGTCCCCCAAACCTGAACCCCGAACCCAGACCCCAATTACAGTCTCCCAAACCTGCACAATGACCCCAAGTACAGTCCCCCAACACTGAACTCCGGACCCTGACCCCAAGTACAGTCCCCCAACCATGAACTCTGACCCCAACTCCCCGAACACTGAACCATGAACTCTGACCTTATGTACAGTCCCACAAACCTGAACCATGACCCCAAGTACAGTCCCCCAAACCAGAACCCTGAACGCAGACCCCAAATACAGTCTCGCAAACTTGCACCCTGACCCCAAGTACAGTCCCCCAACACGGAACGCCGAATTCTAACCCCAAGTACAGTCCCCCAACCCAGAACCCTGACCCCTGACCCCAAGTACAGAACCCCACCATGAACTCTGACCACAAGTACAGTCCTCAACAATGAACCCTGACCCCTGAACCCAAGTACCATCCCCCAACCCTGAACCCCGAACTCTGACCCCAAGTACACTCCCCCAACACTGAACCCTGAACTCTGATCCCAAGTACAGTTGCCCAACCCTGAACCCTGACCCTTGAACCCAAGTACAGTCCCCCAAACCTGAACCCTGAACTCTGAACCCAAGTGCAGTCATCCAACCGTGAACACTGACCCCTGACCCCAAGTACAGTCCCCCAGCCCAGAACCCAGAGCTCTGACCCCAAGTCCAGTCCCCCAACCCTGAACCCTGACCCCTGACCCAAAGTACAGTCCCCCAACACTAATCCCCGAACCCTGACCCCAAGTATAGACCCCCAACCCAGAACCCTGAACCTGACCCCATGTACAGACCCCCAAACCTAAACTCTGTCCCCAAATACAGTCGTCCAACGCTGAACCCAAGTACAGTCACCAAAACCTGAACCCGGAACCCTGACCCCAAGTACAATCCCCCAACCCTGAACCCTGACCCCTGACCACACGTACAGTCCCCAAACACTGAACGCCGAACCCTGACCCCAAGTACAGTCCCCCAAACCAGAACCCTGACCCCTGACCCCTAGTACAGTCTCCCAACCCTGAATCCTGACCCCAAGTACACTCCCCCACACCTGAACACCGAACCCAGACCCCAATTACTGTCTCCCGAACCTGCACACTGACCCCAAGTACAGTCTCACAACACTGAACCCCGGACCCTGACCCCAAATACAGTCCCCCAACCTTGAACCCTGACCCCAAGTACAGTCCCCCAACCCTAAACTCTGACCCCAAGTACAGTCCCCCAACACTGAACTCCGGACCCTGACCCCAAGTACAGTCCCCCAACCTTGAACCCTGACCCCTGACCCCACGTACAGTCCCCCACCCCTAAACTCTGACCCCAAGTACAGTCCCTCAACACTGAATCATGAACTCTGACCTTATGTACAGTCCCACAATCCTGAACCCTGACCCCAATTACAGTCGCCCAACCCTGAACCCCGAACACTGACCCCACGTACAGTCCCCCAAACCTGAACCCTGACCCCAAGGACAGTCCCCCAACCAAGAACCCTGACCCCTGACCCCAAGTACAGAACCCCAACCCTGAACTCTGACCCCAAGTACAGTCTTCCAACAATGAACCCTGACCCCTTAACCCAAGTACAGTCCCCCAAACCTGAACCCCGAACCCTGACCCCAAGTACAGTTCCCCAACATGAACCCTGAACTCTGACCCCAAGTACAATCCCCCAACCCTGAACCCCGAACTCTGACCCCAATTACAGAACCCAAGCCTAAACTCTGACCCCAAGTACAGTCCCCAAACACTGAACACCGATCCCTGTCCCAAGTACAGCCCCCCAAACCAGAACCCTGACCCCTGACCCCAAGTACAGTCTCCCAACCCTGAAGCCTGACCCCAAATACTGTCCCCCAACCCTGAACCCTGACCCCAAGTACAGTCCCCCAAACCTGAATCCCGAACCCAGACCCGAATTACAGTCTCCCAAACCTGCACACTGACCCCAAGTACAGTCCCACAACACTGAACCCCGGACCATGACCCCAAGTACAGTTCTCCAACCCTGAACCCTGACCCCTGACCCCAAGTAAAGTCCCCCAACCCAATGCCCTGACCCCAAGTACAGTCCCCCAACACTGAACTCCGGACCCTGACCCCAAGTACAGTCCCCCAACCCTGAACCCTGACCCCTGACCCCAAGTACAGTACCACAATCCTGAACCCTGACCCCAATTATAGTCCCCCTACACTGAACCCCGAACCCTGACCCCAAGTACAGTCGCCCAACCCTGACCCCAAGTACAGTCCCTCACCCCTGACCCCAAGTACAGTCCCCCAAACCTGAACCCCGAACCCTGACCCCAAGTACAGTTCCCCAACATGAACCCTGAACTCTGACCCCAACAGTCCCCCAACCCTGAACCCTGACCCCAAGTACAGTCCCCCAACCCTGAACAACTGAACCCTCACCCCAAGTACAGTCACCGAACACTGAACCCTGACCCCGAGTACAGTATCCCAACCCTGAACCCCGAACCCAGATCCCAAATACAGTCCCCCAACCCTGAACTCTGATCCCAAGTACAGTTGCCCAACCCTGAACCCTGACCCCTGAACCCAAGTACAGTCCCCCAAACCTGAACCCTGAACTCTGAACCCAAGTGCAGTCATCCAACCCTGAACACTGACCCCTGACCCCAAGTACAGTCCCCCAACCCAGTACCCTGAGCTCTGACCCCAACAGTCCCCCAACCCTGAACCTTGACCCAAAGTACAGTCCCCCAACATTAATCCTCGAACCCTGACCCCAATTATAGACACCCAACTCAGAACTCTGAACCCTGACCCCAAGTACATACCCCCAACCCTAACCTCTGACCCCAAATACAGTCCCCAAAACCTGAACCACGACCCTGACCCCAAGTACAGTCCCCCAAACCAGAACCCTGACCCCTGACCCCAAGTAAAGTCTCCCAACCCTGAACCCTGACCCCAAATACCGTCCCCCAACCCTGAACCCTGACCCCAAGTACAGTCCCACAACACTGAACCCCGGACCCTGACCCCAAGTACAGTCCCCCAACCCTGAACCCTGACCCCAAGTACAGTCCACCAACCCTGAACCCTGACCCCAATTACAGTTCCCCAACACTGAAGACCGAACCAGACCCCAAGTACAGTCCCCCAACCCTGAACCCTGACCCCTGACCAGAAGTACAGAACCCCACCCTGAAGTCTGACCCCAAGTACAGTCCTCCAACAATGAACCCTGACCCCTGAACCCAATACAGTCCCCCAATCCTGAACCCCGAACCCTGACCCCAAGTACAGTCACACAACTCTGAACCCTGACCCCTGACCACACGTACAGTCCCCAAACACTGAACGCCAAACCCTGACCCCAAGTACAGTCCCCGAAACCAGAACCCTGACCCCTGACCCCAAGTACAGTCTCCCAACCCTGAACCCTGACCACAAGTACAGTCCCCCACACCTGAACCCTGAAACCAGACCCCAATTACAGTCTCCCGAACTTGCACACTGACCCCAAGTACAGTCCCCCAACACGGAACCCCGGACCTTGACCCCAAGTACAGTTCCCCAACCCAGAACACTGACCCCTGACCCCAAGTACAGTCGCCCAACCCAGAACCCTGACCCCGACCCCAAGTACAGTCCCCCAACACTAAACTCTGACCCCAAGTACAGTCCCCCAACACTGAACCATGAACTCTGACCATATGTACAGTCCCACAATCCTGAACCCTGACCCCAATTACAGTCGCCCAACCCTGAACCCCGAACCCCGACCCCAAGTACAGTCCACCAACCTTGAATCCTGACCCCTGACCCCACGTACAGTCTCCCAACCCTAAACCCTGACCCCAATTACAGTCGCCCAACCCTGAACCCCGAACCCCGACCCCAATTACAGTCGCCCAACCCTGAACCCCGAACCCTGACCCCAAGTACAGACCCCCAACCCTAAACTCTGACCCCAAATAGAGTCGTCCAACGCTGAACCCAAGTACAGTCCCCAAAACCTGAACTCCGAACCCTGACCCCAAGTACAGTCCCCCAAACCAGAACCCTGACCTCTGACCCCAAGTAAAGTCTCCCAACCCTGAACCCTGACCCCAAATACAGTCCCCAACCCTGAACCCTGACCCCAAGTACAGTCCCCCAAACCTGAACGCCGAACCCAGACCCCAATTACAGTCTCCCAAACCTGCACACTGAACCCCGGACCCTGACCACAAGTACAGTTCACCAACCCAGAACACTGATCCCTGACCCCAAGTACAGTACCCCAACACTGAACTCCGGACCCTGACCCCAAGTACAGTCCCCCAACCATGAACTCTGACCCCAAGTACAGTCCCCCAACACTGAACCATGAACTCTGACCTTATGTACAGTCCCACAATCCTGAACCATGACCCCAAGTACAGTCTCCCAACCCAGAACCCTGACCCCTGATCCCAAGTACAATCCCCCAACCCTGAAACCCGAACTCTGACCCCAAGTACAGTCCCCCAACCCTGAACCCTGACCCCTGAACCCAAGTACAGTCCCCCAAACCTGAACTCTGAACCCAAGTGCAGTCATCCAACCCTGAACACTGACCCCTGACCCCAAGTACAGTCCCCCAACCCTGAACCCTGACCCCTGACCCAAAGTACAGTTCCCCAACACTATTCCCCGAACCCTGACCCCAAGTATAGACCCCCAACCCAGAACCCGGAACCCTGACCCCAAGTACAGTCCCCCAACATGAACCCTGAACTCTGACTCCAAGTACAGTCCCCCAACCCTGAACCCTGACCCCTGACCACACGTACAGTCCCCAAACACTGAACGCCGAACCCTGACCCCAAGTACAGTCTCCCGAACCTGCACACTGACCCCAAGTACAGTCCCACAATCCTGAACCCTGACCCCTGACCCCAATTACAGTCGCCCAACTCTGAACCTCGAACCCTGACCCCAAGTACAGTCCCCCAACCCTGAACCCTGACCCCAAGTACAGTCCCTCACCCCAGACCCCAAGTACAGAACCCCAACCCTGAACTCTGACCCCAAGTACAGTCTTCCAACAATGAACCCTGACCCCTTAACCCAAGTACTGTCCCCAAAAACTGAACCCCGAACCCTGACCCCAAGTACAGTCCCCCAACCCTGAACCCTGACCCCAAGTACAGTCCCCCAACCGTGAACTCTGACCCCAAGTCCCCCAACACTGAACCATGAACTCTGACCTTATGTACAGTCCCACAAATCTGAACCCTGACCCCAAGTACAGTCCCCCAAACCAGAACCCTGACCCCTGACCCCAAGTACCGAACCCCACCCTGAACTCTGACCACAAGTACAGTCCTCAACAATGAACCCTGACCCCTGAACCCAAGTACCATCCCCCAACCCTGAACCCCGAACTCTGACCCCAAGTACAGTCCCCCAACACTGAACCCTGAACTCTGATCCCAAGTACAGTTGCCCAACCCTGAACCCTGACCCTTGAACCCAAGTACAGTCCCCCAAACCTGAACTCTGAACTCTGAACCCAAGGGCAGTCATCCAACCCTGAACACTGACCCCTGACCCCAAGTACAGTCCCCCAACCCAGAACCCAGAGCTCTGACCCCAACTACAGTCCCCCAACCCTGAACCCTGACCCCTGACCCAAAGTACAGTCCCCCAACACTAATCCCCGAACCCTGACCCCAAGTATAGACCCCCAACCCAGAACCCTGAACCCTGACCCCAAGTACAGACCCCCAAACCTAAACTCTGTCCCCAAATACAGTCGTCCAACGCTGAACCCAAGTACAGTCCCCAAAACCTGAACCCCGAACCCTGACCCCAAGTACAGTCCCCCAACCTGGACCCTGACCCCTGACCACAAGTCCAGTCTCCCAACCCTGAACCCTGACCCCAAGTACACTCCCCCACACCTGAACCCCGAACCCAGACCCCAATTATAGTCTCCCGAACCTGCACACTGACCCCAAGTACAGTCCCACAACACTGAACCCCGGACCCTGACCCCAAATACAGTCCCCCAACCTTGAACCCTGGCCCCTGACCCCAAGTACAGTCCCCCAACTCTAAACTCTGACCCCAAGTACAGTCCCCCAACCCTGAACTCTGACCCCAAGTACAGACTTCCAACAATGAACCCTGACCCCTTAACCCAAGTACAGTCCCCCAAATCTGAACCCCGAACCCTGACCCAAAGTACAGTTCCCCAACATGAACCCTGAACTCTGACCCCAAGTACAATCCCACAACCCTGAACCCGGAACTCTGACCCCAAGTACAGAACCCAACGCTAAACTCTGACCCCAAGTACAGTCCTCCAAACCTGAACCCAAGTACAGTCCCCAAAACCTGAACCCTGAACCCTGACCCCAAGTACAGTCTCCCAACATGAACCCTGAACTCTGACTCCAAGTACAATCCCCCAACCCTGAACCCTGACCACAAGTACAGTCCCCAAACACTGAACACCGATCCCTGTCCCCAAGTACAGCCCCCCAAACCAGAACCCTGACCCCTGACCCCAAGTACAGTCTCCCAACCCTGAAGCCTGACCCCAAATACTGTCCCCCAACCCTGAACCCTGACCCCAAGTACAGTCCCCCAAACCTGAACCCCGAACCCAGACCCGAATTACAGTCTCCCAAACCTGCACACTGACCCCAAGTACAGTCCCACAACACTGAACCCCGGACCCTGACCCCAAGTACAGTTCTACAACCCAGAACACTGACCCCTGACCCCAAGTACAGTCCCCCAACGCTGAACCCTGACCCCTGACCCCAGGTACAGTCCCCCAACACTGAACCCCGGACCCTGACCCCAAGTACAGTCCCCCAACCCTGAACCCTGACCCCTGACCCCAAGTACAGTACCACAATCCTGAACCCTGTCCCCTGACCCCAATTATAGTCCCCCTACACTGAACCCCGAACCCTGACCCCAAGTACAGTCGCCCAACCCTGACCCCAAGTACAGTCCCTCACCCCTGAACCCCGAACCCTGACCCCAAGTACAGTTCCCCAACATGAACCCTGAACTCTGACCCCAAGTACACTCCCCCAACCCTGAACCCTGACCCCAAGTATAGTCCCCCAACCCTGACCCCAAGTACAGTTTTCCAACCCTGAACCCTGACCCCCAAGTACAGTCCCCCAACCCTGAACAACTGAACCCTCACCCCAAGTACAGTCACCGAACACTGAACCCTGACCCCGAGTACAGTATCCCAACCCTGAACCCTGAAGTCTGACACCAAGTACAGTCCCCCAACACTGAACCCTGAACTCTGATCCCAAGTACAGTTGCCCAACCCTGAACCCTGACCCCTGAACCGAACAGTCCCCAAACCCTGAACCCTGACCCCTGACCCAAAGTACAGTCCCCCAACATTAATCCCCGAACCCTGACCCCAATTATAGACACCCAACTCAGAACCCGGAACCCTGACCCCAAGTACAGACCCCCAACCCTAACCTCTGACCCCAAATACAGTCCCCAAAACCTGAACCCCGGACCCTGACCCCAAGTACAGTCCTCCAAACCAGAACCCTGACCCCTGACCCCAAGTAAAGTCTCCCAACCCTGAACCCTGACCCCAAATACAGTCCCCCAACCCTGAACCCTGACCCCAAGTACAGTCCCGCAAACCTGAACCCCGAACCCAGACCCCAATTACAGTCTCCCAAACCTGCACACTGACCCCAATTACAGTTCCCCAAGCCTGAACACCGAACCCAGACCCCAAGTACAGTCCCCCAACCCTGAACCCTGACCCCAAGTACAGTCCCTCACCCCTGACCCCAACTACAGTCCCCCAAACCAGAACCCTGACCCCTGACCCCAAGTACAGAACCCCACCCTGAACTCTGACCCCAAGTACAGTCCTTCAACAATGAACCCTGACCCTTGAACCCAAGTACAGTCCCCCAAACCTGAACCCTGAACTCTGAACCCAAGGGCAGTCATCCAACCCTGAACACTGACCCCTGACCCCAAGTACAGTCCCCCAACCCAGAACCCAGGACTCTGACCCCAAGTACAGACCCCCAACACTAATCCCCGAACCCTGACCCCAAGTATAGACCCCCAACCCAGAACCCTGAACCCTGACCCCAAGTACAGACCATAAGAACATAAGAACATAAGAAATAGGAGCAGGAGTAGGCCATCTGGCCCTTCGAGCCTGCCCCGCCATTCAATAAGATCATGGCTGATCTGTCGTGACTCAGCTCCACCTTCCCGCCCTCTCCCCATAACCCTTAATCCCTTCTCTTATCAAAAACCCATCAACCCGTTTCTTAAAAATATTTAGCGAGGCAGCCTCCACCACTTCAACGGGCAGAGAATTCCAGAGATTCACCACCCTTTGAGTGAAGAAGTTCCTCCTCAACTCTGTTCTAAACCGCCCCCCCTTTACCTTGAGGCTGTGCCCCCTAGTCCTCCTGTCTTTTTTGAGCGGGAAGAGTCTCTCCACCTCTATCCTATCCATCCCATTCATCATCTTATACGTTTCAATGAGATCTCCCCTCATTCTTCTAAACTCTAATGAGTACAAGCCTAGTTTATTCAGCCTCTCCTCATAGCTCAATCCCTTCATCTCCGGTATCAGCCGAGTAAACCTCCTCTGCACTCCCTCCAGGGCCAAAACATCCTTGCACAGGTGCGGCGCCCAAAACTGCACACAGTACTCCAGCTGCGGCCTCACCAATGCCCTATACAGCTGCAGCAAGACCTCCCTACTTTTATATTCAATCCCCTTCGCTATGAAGGCCAGCATCCCATTCGCCTTCCTGACCACCTGCTGCACCTACAAGCTGGGTTTTTGCGACTCATGCACAAGGACCCCGAGGTCCCTCTGCACCGTCGCCTGCTGCAGTTTTTCGCCCCGTAAGTAATAGTCCTTCCTACCATTCCTCCTACCAAAGTGGACCACCTCACACTTGCCAACATTAAATTCCATTTGCCATTTCCTGGCCCATTTGCCCAGCCTATCTAGATCCTTCTGCAGACTCTCCACACCCTCCGCACAATTTGCCTTTCCCCCAATCTTGGTGTCATCAGCAAATTTTGACACCCTGCACTCGGTTCCCTCCTCCAGATCATCTATATAAATGGTAAATAGCTGAGGCCCCAGCACCGACCCCTGGGGCACCCCACTAGTCACCAACCGCCAATCCGAATAGCATCCATTGACCCCCACTCTCTGCCTCCTATTTGACCACCAATCCTCTATCCACGCTAACACCCTACCCCCAACTCCATGTCCCCTGACCTTCTGCAATAACCTCTTGTGAGGTACCTTGTCAAACGCCTTCTGAAAATCCAGAAAGACCACATCCACCGGCTCTCCTCTATCCACTGCCCTAGACACATCCTCATAGAACTCCAGTAAATTTGTCAGACACGACTTCCCTTTAATGAAACTGTGTTGCGTCCAAACTCTGTCCCCAAATACAGTCGTCCGGCGCTGAACCCAAGTACAGTCCCCAAAACCTGAACCCCGAACCCTGACCCCAAGTACAGTCTCCCAACCCTGAACCCTGACCCCAAGTACAGTCTCCCAACCCTGAACCCTGACCCCAAGTACAGTCCCCCACACCTGAACCCCGAACCCAGACCCCAATTACAGTCTCCCAAACCTGCACACTGACCCCAAGTACAGTCCCACAACAGTGAACTCCGGACTCTGACCCCAAATACAGTCCCCCAACCTTGAACCCTGACCCCGACCCTAAATACAGTCCCCCAACCCTAAACTCTGACCCCAAGTACAGTCCCCCAACACTGAACTCCGGACCCTGACCCCAAGTACAGTCCTCCAACCTTGAACCCTGACTCCTGACATAGAACATAGAACATAGAACATAGAACATTACAGCGCAGAACAGGCCCTTCGGCCCACGATGTTGCGCCGACCAGTTACAAAACAATGACCCACTAGCCTAAACCAATCCCTTTTCATCCATAAACCTATCCACAGATCTTTTAAACACCCCCAAACTAGGTGCATTTACAACTGCAGCTGGCAGGGCATTCCAGTCCCTCACCACCCTCTGGGTAAAGAACCTACCCCTGACATCTGTCCTATAACAACCCCCCCTTAATTTAAAATCGTTCCCCCTCATGCTAGCTTTCTCCATCCTAGGAAAAAGGCTATCACTATCTACCCTGTCTAAACCTCTAATCATCTTATATGTTTCAATGAGATCCCCTCTTAGCCGCCTTCTTTCCAGCGAAAACAACCCCAAATCCCTCAGTCTCTCCTCATAGGATCTCCCCTCCATACCAGGCAACATCCTGGTAAACCTCCTCTGCACCCTCTCCAAAGCCTCTATATCTTTCCTGTAATGTGGGGACCAGAACTGCACACAAAACTCCAAGTGCGGCCGCACCAGAGATGTGTACAGTTGCATCATGACGCTGCGACTCCTAAATTCAATCCCCCTACCAATAAACGCCAAAACTCCGTATGCCTTCTTAACAACTTTATCTACTTGATTCCCAACTTTCAGGGATCTATGTACACATACACCTAGATCCCTCTGCTCCTCGACACTATTCAAAGTCCTCCCGTTAGCCCTATACTCAACACATCTGTTATTCCTACCAAAATGAATTACCTCACACTTCTCCACATTAAACTCCATTCGCCACCTCGCAGCCCAGCTCTGCAACCTATCTAAGTCATCCTGCAAACTGTGACACCCTTCCTCAAAATCTGACCCCACGTACAGTCCCACAATCCTGAACCCTGACCCCAATTACAGTCGCCCAAACCTGAACCCCGAACCCTGACCCCAAGTACAGTCCCCCAACCCAGAACCCTGACCCCAAGTACAGAACCCCAACCCTGAACTCTGACCCCCAAGTACAGTCTTCCAACAATGAACCCTGACCCCTTAACCCAAGTACAGTCCCCCAAACCTGAACCCCGAACCCTGACCCCAAGTTCAGTTCCCCAACATGAACCCTAAACTCTGACCCCAAGTACAATCCCACAACCCTGAATGCCGAACTCTGACACCAAGTACAGAACCCAACCCTAAACTCTGACCCCAAGTACAGTCCTCCAAACCTGAACCCAAGTACAGTCCCCAAAACCTGAACCTTGAACCCTGACCCCAAGTACAGTCTCCCAACATGAACCCTGAACTCTGACTCCAAGTACAATCCCCCAACCCTGAACCCTGACCACAAGTACAGTCCCCAAACACTGAACACCGATCCCTGTCCCCAAGTACAGCCCCCCAAACCAGAACCCTGACCCCAAGTACCGTCCCCAAACCAGAACCCTGACCCCTGACCCCAAGTACAGTCTCCCAACCCTGAAGCCTGACCCCAAATACTGTCCCCCAACCCTGAACCCTGACCCCAAGTACAGTCCCCCAAGCCTGAACCCCGAACCCAGACCCGAATTACAGTCTCCCGAACCTGCACACTGACCCCAAGTACAGTCCCACAACACTGAACCCCGGACCCTGACCCCAAGTACAGTCCCCCAACCCTGAACACTGACCCCTGACCCCAAGTACAGTCCCCCAACCCAGAACCCTGACCCCTGACCCCAAGTACAGTACCACAATCCTGAACCCTGACCCCTGACCCCAATTATAGTCCCCCTACACTGAACACTGACCCCTGACCCCATGTACAGTCCCCCAACCCTGAACCCTGACCCCTGACCCCAAGTACAGTACCACAATCCTGAACCCTGACCCCTGACCCCAATTATAGTCCCCCTACACTGAACCCCGAACCCTGACCCCAAGTACAGTCCCCCAACCCTGAACAACTGAACCCTCACCCCAAGTACAGTCACCGAACACTGAACCCTGACCCCGAGTCCAGTATCCCAACCCTGAACCCCGAACCCAGATCCCAAGTACAGTCCCCCAACCCTGAACCCTGAAGTCTGACACCAAGTACAGTCCCCCAACCCTGAACCCTGACCGCAAGTACAGTCCCCCAACACTGAACCCTGAACTCTGATCCCAAGTACAGTTGCCCAACCCTGAACCCTGACCCATGAACCCAAGTACAGTCCCCCAAACCTGAACCCTGAACTCTGAACCCAAGTGCAGTCATCCAACCCTGAACACTGACCCCTGACCCCAAGTACAGTCCCCCAACCCAGAACCCTGAGCTCTGACCCCAACAGTCCCCCAACCCTGAACCCTGACACCTGACCTAAAGTACAGTCCCCCAACATTAATCCCCGAACCCTGACCCCAACTATAGACACCCAACTCAGAACTCTGAACCCTGACCCCAAGTACAGACCCCCAACCCTTAACTCTGACCCCAACTACAGTCCCCAAAACCTGAACCCCGGACCCTGACCCCAAGTAAAGTCTCCCAACCCTGAAGCCTGACCCCAAGTACAGTCCCGCAAACCTGAACCCCGAACCCAGACCCCAATTATAGCCTCCCAAACCTGCACACTGACCCCAAGTACAGTCCCACAACACTGAACCCTGACCCCAAGTACAGTCCACCAACCCTGAACTCTGACCCCAACTACAGTCTCCAAACACTGAACCATGAAGTCTGACCTTATGTACAGTCACACAATCCTGAACCCTGACCCCAATTACAGTTCCCCAACCCTGAACACCGAACCCAGACCCCAAGTACAGTCCCCCAACCCTGAACCCTGACCCCAAGTACAGTCCTTCACCCCTGACCCCAACTACAGTCCCCCAAAGCAGAACCCTGACCCCTGACCCCAAGTACAGAACCCCACCCTGAACTCTGACCTCAAGTACAGTCCTCCAACAATGAACCCTGACCCCTGAACCCAAGTACAGTCCCCCAATCCTGAACCCCGAACCCTGACCCCAAGTACAGTCCCCCAACCCTGAACCCTGACCCCTGACCACACGTACAGTCCCCAAACACTGAACGCCAAACCCTGACCCCAAGTACAGTCCCCCAAACCAGAACCCTGACCCCTGACCCCAAGTACAGTCTCCTAACCCTGAACCCTGACCCCAAGTACAGTCCCCCAACACTGAACCCTGAACTCTGATCCCAAGTACAGTTGCCCAACCCTGAACCCTGACCCCTGAACCCAAGTACAGTCCCCCCAACCTGAACCCTGAACTCTGAACCCAAGTGCAGTCATCCAACCCTGAACACTGACCCCTGACCCCAAGTACAGTCCCCCAACCCTGAACCCTGACCCAAAGTACAGTCCCCCAACACTAATCCCCGAACCCTGACCCCAAGTATAGATCCCCAACCCAGAACCCTGAACCCTGACCCCAAGTACAGACCCCCAAACCTAAACTCTGACCCCAAATACAGTCGTCCAATGCTGAACCCAAGTACAGTCCCCAAAACCTGAACCCGGAACCCTGACCCCAAGTACAGTCCCCCAACATGAACCCTGAACTCTGACTCCAAGTACAGTCCCTCAACCCTGAACCCTGACCCCTGACCACACGTACAGTCCCCAAACACTGAACGCCGAACCCTGACCCCAAGTACAGTCCCCCAAACCAGAACCCTGACACCTGACCGCAAGTACAGTCTCCCAAACCTGAACCCTGACCCCAAGTACACTCCCCCACACCTGAACCCCGAACCCAGACCCCAATTACAGTCTTCCGAACCTGCTCACTGACCCCAAGTACAGTCCCACAACACTGAACCCCGGACCCTGACCCCAAATACAGTTCCCCAACCCAGAACACTGACCCCTGACCCCATGTACAGTCCCCCAACAATGAACTCCGGACCCTGACCCCAAGTACAGTCCCCCAACCTTGAACCCTGACCCCTGACCCCACGTACAGTCCCCCAAACCTAACCTTTGACCCCAAGTACAGTCCCTCAACACTGAATCATGAACTCTGAGTTTATGTACAGTCCCACAATCATGAACCCTGACCCCTGACCCCAATTATAGTCGCCCAACCCTGAACCCCGAACCCTGACCCCAAGTACAGTCCCCCAACCCTGAACCCTGACCCCAAGTACAGTCCCCCAAACCAGAAACCTGAACCCAGACCCCAAGTACAGCACCCCAACCCTGAACTCTGACCCCAAGTACAGTCTTCCAACAATGAACCCTGACCCCTTAACCCAAGTACAGTCCCCAAAACCTGAACCCCGAACCCTGACCCCAAGTACAGTCTCCCAACATGAACCCTGAACTCTGACTCCAAGTACAATCCCCCAACCCTGAACCCTGACCACAAGTACAGTCCCCAAACACTGAACGCCGAACCCAGACCCCAAGTACAGTCCCCCAACCCTGAACCCTGAACACTGACCCCAAGTACAGTCCCCCAAACCAGATCCCTGACTCCTGACCCCAAGTACAGTCTCCCAACCCTGAAGCCTGACCCCAAATACAGTCCCCCAACACTGAACCCTGACTCCAAGTACAGTCCCCCAAACCTGAACCCTGAACCCAGACCCCAATTACAGTCTCCCAAACCTGCACACTGACCCCAAGTACAGTTTACCAAACCAGAACCCTGACCCCTGACCCCAAGAACAGTCTCCCAACACTGACCCCTGACCCCAAGTACAGTCCCCCAACCCAGAACCCTGATCCCAAGTACAGTCCCCCAACACTGAACTCCGGACCCTGACCCCAACTGCAGTCCCCCAACCCTGAACTCTGACCCCAAGTACAGTCCCACAACACTGAACCATGAACTCTGACCTTAACTACATGATCACAATCCTGAACCCTGACCCCAATTACAGTCCCCCTACACTGAACCCCGAACCCTGACCCCAAGTACAGTCCCCCAACCCTGACCCCAAGTACAGTCCCTCACCCCTGACCCCAAGTACAGTCCCCCAAACCTGAACCCCGAACCCTGACCCCAAGTACAGTTCCCCAACATGAACCCTGAACTCTGACCCCAAGTACAATCCCCCAACCCTGAACCCTGACCCCAAGTATAGTCCCCCAACCCTGACCCCAAGTACAGTTTTCCAACCCTGACCCCAAGTACAGTTCCCCAACATGAACCCTGAACTCTGACCCCAAGTACAATCCTCCAAACCTGAACCATGACCCCAAGTATAGACCCCCAACCCTAACCTCTGACTCCAAATACAGTCCTCCAACGCTGAACCCAAGTATAGTCCCCAAAACCTGAACCCCGAACCCTGACCCCAAGTACAGTTCCCCAAACCAGCACCCTGACCCCTGACCCCAAGTACAGTCTCCCAACCACGAAGCCTGACCCCAAGTACAGTTCCCCAACCCAGAACACTGACCCCTGACCCAAAGTACAGTCGCCCAACCCAGAACCCTGACCCCGACCCCAAGTACTGTCCCCCAACACTAAACTCTGACCCCAAGTACAGTCCCCCAATACTGAACCATGAACTCTGACCTTATGTACAGTCACACAATCCTGAACCCTGACCCCTGACCCCAATTACAGTCGCCCAACCCTGAACACCGAACCCCGAACCCCGACCCCAAGTACAGTCCACCAACGTTGAATCCTGACTCCTGACTCCTGACCCCAAGTAAAGTCTCCCAACCCTGAACCCTGACCCCAAATACAGTCCCCAACCCTGAACCCTGACCCCAAGTACAGTCCCCCAAACCTGAACCCCGAACCCAGACCCCAATTACAGTCTCCCAAACCTGCACAATGACCCCAAGTACAGTCCCACAACACTGAACCCCGGACCCTGACCCCAAGTACAGTCCCCCAACCCAGAACCCTGACCCCTGACCCCAAGTACAGTCCCCCAACCGTGAACTCTGACCCCAAGTACAGTCCCCCAACACTGAACCATGAACTCTGACCTTATGTACAGTCCCACAATCCTGAACCATGACCCCAAGTACAGTCCCCTAACACAGAACCCTAACCCCTGTTCCCAAGTACAATCCCCCAACACTGAAACCCGAACTCTGACCCCAAGTACAGTCCCCCAACACTGAACCCTGAACTCTGATCCCAAGTACAGTTGCCCAACCCTGAACCCTGACCCCTGAACCCAAGTACAGTCCCCCAAACCTGAACCCTGAACTCTGAACCCAAGTGCAGTCATCCAACCCTGAACACTGACCCCTGACCCCAAGTACAGTCCCCCAACCCTGAACCCTGACCCCTGACCCAAAGTACAGTCCCCCAACACTAATCCCCGAACCCTGACCCCAAGTATAGACCCCCAACCCAGAACTCTGAACCCTGACCCCAAGTACAGACCCCCAAACCTAAACTCTGACCTCAAATACAGTCGTCCAACGCTGAACCCAAGTACAGTCCCCAAAACCTGAACCCGGAACCCTGACCCCAAGTACAGTCCCCCAACATTAACCCTGAACTCTGACTCCAAGTACAGTCCCCCAACCCTGAACCCTGACCCCTGACCACACGTACAGTCCTCAAACACTGAACGCCGAACCCTGACCACAAGTACAGTCCCCCAAACCAGAACCCTGACACCTGACCGCAAGTACAGTCTCCCAAACCTGAACCCTGACCCCAAGTACACTCCCCCACACCTGAACCCCGAACCCACACCCCAATTACAGTCTCCCGAACCTGCACACTGACCCCAAGTACAGTCCCACAACACTGAACCCCGGACCCTGACCCCAAATACAGTACCCCAACCCAGAACACTGACCCCTGACCCCAAGTACAGTTCCCCAACCTTGAAGCCTGACCCCAAATACAGGCTCCCAACACTGACCCCTGACCCCAAGTACAGTCCTCCAACCCAGAACCCTGATCCCAAGTACAGTCCGCCAACACTGAACTCCGGACCCTGACCCCAAGTGCAGTCCCCCAACCCTGAACTCTGACCCCAAGTACAGTCCCACAACACTGAACCATGAACTCTGACCTTAACTACAGTATCACAATCCAGAACCCAGACCCCAATTACAGTCTTCCGAACCTGCTCACTGACCCCAAGTACAGTCCCACAACACTGAACCCCGGACCCTGACCCCAAATACAGTTCCCCAACCCAGAACACTGACCCCTGACCCCATGTACAGTCCCCCAACAATGAACTCCGGACCCTGACCCCAAGTACAGTCCCCCAACCTTGAACCCTGACCCCTGACCCCACGTACAGTCCCCCAAACCTAACCTTTGACCCCAAGTACAGTCCCTCAACACTGAATCATGAACTCTGAGTTTATGTACAGTCCCACAATCATGAACCCTGACCCCTGACCCCAATTATAGTCGCCCAACCCTGAACCCCGAACCCTGACCCCAAGTACAGTCCCCCAACCCTGAACCCTGACCCCAAGTACAGTCCCCCAAACCAGAAACCTGAACCCAGACCCCAAGTACAGCACCCCAACCCTGAACTCTGACCCCAAGTACAGTCTTCCAACAATGAACCCTGACCCCTTAACCCAAGTACAGTCCCCAAAACCTGAACCCCGAACCCTGACCCCAAGTACAGTCTCCCAACATGAACCCTGAACTCTGACTCCAAGTACAATCCCCCAACCCTGAACCCTGACCACAAGTACAGTCCCCAAACACTGAACGCCGAACCCTGACCCCAAGTACAGTCCCCCAACCCTGAACCCTGAACACTGACCCCAAGTACAGTCCCCCAAACCAGATCCCTGACTCCTGACCCCAAGTACAGTCTCCCAACCCTGAAGCCTGACCCCAAATACAGTCCCCCAACACTGAACCCTGACTCCAAGTACAGTCCCCCAAACCTGAACCCTGAACCCAGACCCCAATTACAGTCTCCCAAACCTGCACACTGACCCCAAGTACAGTTTACCAAACCAGAACCCTGACCCCTGACCCCAAGAACAGTCTCCCAAACCTGAACCCCGAACCCTGACCCCAACTGCAGTCCCCCAACCCTGAACTCTGACCCCAAGTACAGTCCCACAACACTGAACCATGAACTCTGACCTTAACTACATGATCACAATCCTGAACCCTGACCCCAATTACAGTCCCCCTACACTGAACCCCGAACCCTGACCCCAAGTACAGTCCCCCAACCCTGACCCCAAGTACAGTCCCTCACCCCTGACCCCAAGTACAGTCCCCCAAACCTGAACCCCGAACCCTGACCCCAAGTACAGTTCCCCAACATGAACCCTGAACTCTGACCCCAAGTACAATCCCCCAACCCTGAACCCTGACCCCAAGTATAGTCCCCCAACCCTGACCCCAAGTACAGTTTTCCAACCCTGACCCCAAGTACAGTTCCCCAACATGAACCCTGAACTCTGACCCCAAGTACAATCCTCCAACCCTGAACCCTGACCCCAAGTATAGACCCCCAACCCTAACCTCTGACTCCAAATACAGTCCTCCAACGCTGAACCCAAGTATAGTCCCCAAAACCTGAACCCCGAACCCTGACCCCAAGTACAGTTCCCCAAACCAGCACCCTGACCCCTGACCCCAAGTACAGTCTCCCAACCACGAAGCCTGACCCCAAGTACAGTTCCCCAACCCAGAACACTGACCCCTGACCCAAAGTACAGTCGCCCAACCCAGAACCCTGACCCCGACCCCAAGTACTGTCCCCCAACCCTAAACTCTGACCCCAAGTACAGTTCCCCAGTACTGAACCATGAACTCTGACCTTATGTACAGTCACACAATCCTGAACCCTGACCCCAATTACAGTCGCCCAACCCTGAACTCCGAACGCTGACCCAAGTACAGACCCCCAACCCTAAACTCTGACCCCTAATAGAGTCCTCCAACGCTGAACCCAAGTACAGTCCCCCAAACCTGAACCCCGAACCCAGAGCCCAAATACAGTCTCCCAAACCTGCACAATGACCCCAAGTACAGTCCCACAACACTGAACCCCGGACCCTGACCCCAAGTACAGTCCCCCAACCCAGAACCCTGACCCCTGACCCCAAGTACAGTCCCCAAAACGTGAACCCCGAAACCTGACCCCACGTACAGTCTCCCAACATGAACCCTGAACTCTGACTCCAAGTACAGTCTCCCAACCCTGAACCCTGACCCCTGACCCCAAGTACAGTCCCCCAACACTGAACTCCGGACCCTGACCCCATGTACAGTCCCCCAACCGTGAACTCTGACCCCAAGTACAGTCCCCCAACACTGAACCATGAACTCTGACCTTATGTACAGTCCCACAATCCTGAACCATGACCCCAAGTACAGTCCCCTAACACAGAACCCTAACCCCTGTTCCCAAGTACAATCCCCCAACACTGAAACCCGAACTCTGACCCCAAGTACAGTCCCCCAACACTGAACCCTGAACTCTGATCCCAAGTACAGTTGCCCAACCCTGAACCCTGACCCCTGAACCCAAGTACAGTCCCCCAAACCTGAACCCTGAACTCTGAACCCAAGTGCAGTCATCCAACCCTGAACACTGACCCCTGACACCAAGTACAGTCCCCCAACCCTGAACCCTGACCCCTGACCCAAAGTACAGTCCCCCAACACTAATCCCCGAACCCTGACCCCAAGTATAGACCCCCAACCTAGAACCCTGAACCCTGACCCCAAGTACAGACCCCCAAACCTAAACTCTGACCTCAAATACAGTCGTCCAACGCTGAACCCAAGTACAGTCCCCAAAACCTGAACCCGGAACCCTGACCCCACGTACAGTCCCCCAACATGAACCCTGAACTCTGACTCCAAGTACAGTCCCCCAAACCTGAACCCTGACCCCTGACCACACGTACAGTCCTCAAACACTGAACGCCGATCGCTGACCCCAAGTACAGTCTCCCAAACCTGAACCCTGACCCCAAGTACACTCCCCCACACCTGAACCCCGAACCCACACTCCAATTACAGTCTCCCGAACCTGCACACTGACCCCAAGTACAGTCCCACAACACTGAACCCCGGACCCTGACCCCAAATACAGTACCCCAACCCAGAACACTGACCCCTGACCCCAAGTAACGTCTCCCAACCCTGAACCCTGACCCCAAATACAGTCCCCCAACCCTGAACCCTGACCCCAAGTACAGTTCTCCAACCCAGAACACTGACCCCTGACACCAAGTACAGTCCCCCAACCCAGAACCCTGACCCCTGACTCCAAGTACAGTCCTCCAACACTGAACTCCGGACCCTGACCCCAAGTACAGTCCCCCAACCCTGAACCCTGACCCCTAACCCCAAGTACAGTCCACCAACCCTGAACTCTGACCCCAATTACAGTCCCCCAACACTGAACCATGAACTCTGACCTTATGTACAGTCCCCAAAACCTGAACCCCGAACCCAGACCCCAATTACAGTCTCCCGAACTTGCACACTGACCCCAAGTGAAGTCCCCCAACACGGAACCCCGGACCCTGACCCCAAGTACAGTCCCCAACGCAGAACACTGACCCCGACCCCAAGTACAGTCCCCCAACCCTAAACTCTGACCCCTGACCCCAAGTACAGTCCCCCAACACTGAACAATGAACTCTGACCTTAGGTACAGTCCCACAATCCTGAACCCTGAACCCTGACCCCAATTATAGTCCCCCAACCCTGAACCCCGAACCCTGACCCCAAGTACAATCCACCAACTGTGACCCCAAGTACAGTCCCCAACACGGAACCCTGACCCCTGACCCCAAGTACAGTCCACCAACCCTGAACTCTGACCCCATTTAAAGTCCCCCTACACTGAACCCCCAACCCTGACCCCAAGTACAATCCCTCACCCCTGACCCCAAGTACAGTCCCCCAACACTGAACCCTGACCCGAAGTACAGTCCCTCACCCCTGACCCCAACTACAGTCCCCCAAACCAGAACCCTGAACCCAGACCCCAAGTACAGTCTCGCAAACCTGCACCCTGACCCCAAGTACAGTCCCCCAACACGGAACGCCGAATTCTAACCCCAAGTACAGTCACCAACCCAGAACCCTGACCCCTGACCCCAAGTACAGAACCCCAACACTGAACTCTGACCCCAAGTACAGTCTTCCAACAATGAACCCTGACCCCTGAACCCAAGTACAGTCCCCCAAACCTGAACCCCGAACCCTAACCCCAAGTACAGTTCCCCAACATGAACCCTGAACTCTGACCCCAAGTACAATCCCCCAACCCTGAACCCTGGCCCCCAAGTACAGTATCCCAATCCTGATCACTGAACCCTGACCCCGAGTACAGTCCCCCAACCCTGAACCCCGAACCCAGATCCCAAGTACAGTCCCCCAACCCTGAACCCTGAAGTCTGACACCAAGGACAGTCCCCCAATCCTGAACCCTGACCCCAAGTACAGTCCCCCAACACTGAACCCTGAACTCTGATCCCAAGTACAGTTGCCCAACCCTGAACCCTGACCCTTGAACCCAAGTACAGTCCCCCAAACCTGAACCCTGACCTCTGAACCCAAGTGCAGTCATCCAACCCTGAACACTGACACATGACCCCAAGTACAGTCCCCCAACCCTGAACCCTGACCCAAAGTACAGTCCCCCAACACTAATCCCCGAACCCTGACCCCAATTATAGACACCCAACCCAGAACCCTGACCCCTGACCCCAAGTACAGAAGCCCACCCTGAGCTCTGACCCCAAGTACAGTCCTCAACAATGAACCCTGACCCAGACCCCAAGTACAGTCCCCCAACACTGAACAATGAACTCTGACCTTAGGTACAGTCCCACAATCCTGAACCCTGACCCCAATTACAGTCCCCCAACCCTGAACCCTGAACCCTGACCCCAAGTACAGTCCCCCAATCCTGAACCCTGACCCCAAGTACAGTCCCTCACCCCTGACCCCAAGTACATTCCCCCAAACCAGAACCCTGAAACCAGACCCCAGGTACAGTTTCGCAAACCTGCACCCTGACCCCAAGTACAGTTCCCCAACCCAGAACCCTGACCCCTGATCCCAAGTACAGTCCCCCAACACTGAACACTGAACTCTGACTACAAGTACAGTTGCCCCAACCTGAACCCTGACCCCTGAACCCAAATTCAGTCCCCCAATCCTGAACCCTGACCCCAAGTACAGTCCCCCAATTCTGAACCCTGACCCCAAGTACAGTTCCCCAACTCTGAACACTGAACCCTGACCCCAAGTACAGTCCCCCAACTCTGAACACTGAACCCTGACCCCAAGTACAGTCCCCCAATCCTGAACAACTGAACCCTGACCCCAAGTAGAGACCCCCAACCCTGAACTCTGAGCCGAAGTACAGTCCACCAACCCTGAACCCTGACCCCTGGACCCAAGTGCAGTCCCCCAATCCTGAACAACTGAACGCTCACCCCAAGTACAGTCCCCGAACCCTGAACCCTGACCCCGAGTACAGTCCCCCAACCCTGAACCCCGAACCCAGATCCCAAGTACAGTCCCCCAACCCTGAACCCTGAAGTCTGACACCAAGGACCGTCCCCCAACCCTGAACCCTGACCCCAAGTACAGTCCCCCAACACTAACCCTGAACTCTGATCCCAAGTACAGTTGCCCAACCCTGAACCCTGACCCCTGACCCCAAGTACAGAACCCCACCCTGAACTCTGACCCCAAATACAGTCCTCAACAATGAACCCTTGAACCCAAGTACAGTCCCCCAAACCTGAACCCTGAACTCTGAACCCAAGTGCAGTCATCCAACCCTGAACACTGACCCCTGACCCCAAGTACAGTCCCCCAACCCAGAACCCTGAGCTCTGACCCCAAGTACAGTCCCCCAATCCTGAACCCTGACCCAAAGTACAGTCCCCCAACCCTGAACCCTGACCCCAAGTACAGTCCTCCAACCCAGAACCCTGACCCCAAGTACAGTCCCCCAACCTGAACCCTGACCCCTGAACCCAAATTCAGTCCCCCAATCCTGAACCCTGACCCCAAGTACAGTCCCCCAATCCTGAACCCTGATCCCAAGTACAGTCCCCCAACCCTGACCCCTGATCCCAAGTACAGTCCCCCAAACCTGAACCCTGACCCCAAGTACAGTCCCCCAACACTGAACCCTGAACCCTGACCTCAAGTACAGTCCCCCAACTCTGAACACTGAACCCTGACCCCAAGTACAGTCCCCCAACCCAGAACCCTGACCCCAAGTAGAGACCCCCAACCCTGAACTCTGAGCCGAAGTACAGTCCACCAACCCTGAACCCTGACCCCTGGACCCAAGTGCAGACCCCAAAACCTGAACTCCAAACACTGACCCCAAATACAGTCCCCCAACACTGAACCCCGAACCCTGACCCCAAGTACAGTCCCTCAAACCTGCACCCTGACCCCAAGGACAGTCACCCAACCCTGAACCCTGAACCCTGACCCCAAGTACAGTCCCCCAACCCTGAAACCCTAAACCTGACCCCAAGTACAGTCCCCCAACCCTGAACCCTGAACTTTGACCCCAAGAACAGTCCCGCAACCCTGAACCCTGACCCCTAAACCCAAATACAGTTCCCCAATCCTGAACCCTGACCCCAAGTAGAGACCCCAATCCTGAACCCTGACCACAAGTACCGTCCCCCAACCCTGAACCCTGAACCCTGACCCGAAACACAGTCCTCAACCCTGATCCCTGACCCCTGAGCCCAAGTACAGTCCCGCTACCCTGAACACTGATCCCAAGTACAGTCCCCCAACCCTGAACCCTGACCCCTGACCCCAAGTATAGTCCCCCAACCCTGAACCCTGACCCCAAGTACAGTCCCCAACCCTGAACCATGACCCCTGAACCCAAGTACAGTCCCCCAACCCTGAACCCTGACCGCAAGTACAGTCCCCCAACCCTGAACGCTGAACCTTGACCCCAAGTACAGTCCCCCAATCCTGAACAACTGAACCCTGACCCCAAGTACAGTCCCCAACACTGAACCCTGACCCCGAGTACAGTCCCCCAACACTGAACCATGAACCCTGACCCCAAGTACAGTCCCCCAACCCAAAATCCTGAACTCTGATCCCAAGTACATTCCCCAAAACCTGAACCCCGAACTCTGACTCAAAGTACAGTCCCCCAACACTGAACCCTGACCCCAAGTACAGTCCTCCAACCCTGAACCCTGACCCCTGACCACACGTACAGTCTGTCCCCAAACACTGAACTCCGAACCCAGACCCCAATTACAGTCTCCCAAACCTGCACACTGACACCACGTACAGTCCCACAACACTGAACCCCGGACCATGACCCCACGTACAGTCCCCCAACCCAGAACACTGACCCCTGACCCCAAGTACAGTCCGCCAAACCAGAACCCTGACACCTGAACCCAAGTACAGTCCCCCAACACTGAACCCTGAACCCTGACCCCAAGTACAGTCCCCCAAGACTGAACCATGAACTCTGACCTTATATACAGTCCCACAATCCTGAACCCTGACCACAATTACAGTCCCCCAACCATGAATCCCGAACCCTGACCCCAAGTACAGTCCCTGAACCCTGACCCCAAGTACAGTCCCCCAAACCAGAACCCTGATCAAAGACCCCAAGTACAGTCTCACAAACCTGCATCCTGTCCCCTGACCCAAAATACAGTCCCCCAACACGGAACCCTGACCCCTGACCCCAAGTACAGAACCCCAACCCTGAACTCTGACCCCAAGTACAGTCCACCAACCCTGAACCCTGACCCCAAGTACAGTCCTCCAACTCTGAACACTGAACCCTGACCCCAAGAACAGTCCCCCAATTCTGAACAACTGAACCCTGACCCCAAGTACAGTCCCCAAATCCTGAACCCCGAACCCAGACCCCAATTACAGTCTCCCAAACCTGCACACTGACCCCAAGTACAGTCCCACAACACTGAACCCCGGACCCTGACCCCAAGTACAGTCCCCCAACCCTGAACCCTGACCCCTGACCCCAAGTACAGTCCCCCAACCCTGAACTCTGACCCTACTCCTAAACGTAACCCAAACCCAAACTCTAATCTTAACACGAACCCTAACCATAATCCAAACACGTAACCCTAAACCTAACCCTAACGCGAACACTCACCCTATCTCTAATCCTAACCCTAACCCTAACCATAATCCAAACACCTAACCCAAAACCAAACCCAAACCCTAAAACTAATCCTAACTCTAACCTTAGCCCTAATCCTGACCCTAATTCCAACCCTAACACCAACCCATGCACTCGCCCCACCCGAACCCTAATACTAAATCTAACACTAACTAACCCTAAACCTAACCTGAACTCTAACCCTAATCTAAACCTGAACCCTAACTCAAACCCAAACCCAAATCCTAACACGAAGATGAACCCTAACTCTAATTATAACCCTAACCCTAACTCTAATTCTAACCCTAACCCTAACTCTAATTCTAACCCTAACCCTAACTCTAATTCTAACCCTAACCCTAACTCTAATTCTAACCCTAACCCTAACTCTAATTCTCACCCTAACTCTAACTCTAACCCTAACCCGATCCCTAACTCTAACCCGAGCCCTGGACCAAACCCGAACTCGAATGCAAACCCTAAACTAACCCGAACCCTAACACTAACCCAAACCCTTACACTAAACAGAGATTATAAACAGTGCCCTACAATAAACAGAGATTTTAAACAGTGCCCTACACTAAACAGAGATTTTAAACAGTGCCCTACACTAAACAGAGATTTTAAACAGTGCCCTACACTAAACAGAGATTTTAAACAGTGCCCAAACACTAAACAGAGATTTTAAACATTGCCCTACACTAAACAGAGATTTTAAACAGTGTCCTACACTAAACAGAGATTTTAAACAGTACCCTACACTAAACAGAGATTTTAAACAGTACCCTACATTAAACAGAGATTTTAAACAGTGCCCTACACTAAACAGAGATTTTAAACAGTGCCCTACACTAAACAGAGATTTTAAACAGTGCCCTACACTAAACAAAGATTTTAAACAGTGCCCTACACTAAACAGAAATTTTAAACAGTGCCCTACACTAAACGGAGATTTTAAACAGTGCCCTACACTAAACAGAGATTTGAAACAGTACCCTACACTAAACAAAGATTTTAAACAGTGCCCTACACTAAACAGAGATTTTAAACAGTGCCCTACACTAAACAGAAATTTGAAATAGTACCCTACACTAAACAGAGAATTTAAACACTGCCCGACACTAAACAGATTTTAAACAGTGCCCTACACTAAACAGAGATTTTAAACAGTACCCTACACTAAACAGAGATTTTAAACAGTGTCCTACACTAAACAGAGATTTTAAACAGTACCCTACACTAAACAGAGATTTTAAACAGTACCCTACACTAAACAGAGATTTTAAACAGTGCCCTACACTAAACAGATTTTAAACAGTGCCCTACACTAAACAGAGATTTTAAACAGTGCCCTACACTAAACAGAGATTTTAAACAGTGCCCTACACTAAACAGAGATTTTAAACAGTACCCTACACTAAACAGAGATTTTAAACAGTGCCCTACACTAAACAGAGATTTTAAACAGTGCCCTACACTAAACAGATTTTAAACAGTGCCCTACACTAAACAGAGATTTTAAACAGTGCCCTACACTAAACAGAGATTTTAAACAGTGCCCTACACTAAACAGAGATTTTAAACAGTACCCTACACTAAACAGAGATTTTAAACAGTGCCCTACACTAAACAGAGATTTTAAACAGTACCCTACACTAAACAGAGATTTTAAACAGTACCCTACACTAAACAGAGATTTTAAACAGTGCCCTACAATAAACAGATATTTTAAACAGTGCCCTACACTAAACAGAGATTTTTAACAGTGTCCTACACTAAACAGAGATTTTAAACAGTACCCTACACTAAACAGAGATTTTAAACCGTGCCCTACACTAAACAGATATTTTAAACAGTGCCCTACACTAAACAGAGATTTTAAACAGTGCCCTACACTAAACAGAGATTTTAAACAGTGCCCTACACTAAACAGAGATTTTAAACAGAACCCTACACTAAACAGAGATTTTAAACAGTGTCCTACACTAAACAGAGATTTTAAACAGTGTCCTACACTAAACAGAGATTTTAAACAGTACCCTACACTAAACAGAGATTTTAAACAGTGCCCTACACTAAACAAAGATTTTAAACAGTGCCCTCCACTAAACAGAAATTTTAAACAGTGCCCTACACTAAACAGAGATTTGAAACAGTGTCCTACACTAAACAGAGATTTTAAACAGTACCCTACACTAAACAGAGATTTGAAACAGTGCCCTACACTAAACAGAGATTTTAAACAGTACCCTACACTAAACAGATATTTTAAACAGTGCCCTACACTAAACAGAGATTTTAAACAGTACCCTACACTAAACAGAGATTTTAAACATTGCCCTACACTAAACAGAGATTTTAAACAGTGCCCGACACTAAACAGAGATTTTAAACAGTGCCCTACACTAAACAGAGATTTTAAACAGTGCCCTACACTAAACAGAGATTTTAAACAGTACCCTACACTAAACAGAGATTTGAAACAGTACCCTACACTAAACAGAGAATTTAAACACTGCCCGACACTAAACAGAGATTTTAAACAGTGCCCTACACTAAATAGAGATTTTAAACAGTGCCCTACACTAAACAGAGATTTTAAACAGTACCCTACACTAAACAGAGATTTTAAACAGTACCCTACACTAAACAGAGATTTTAAACAGTACCCTACACTAAACAGAGATTTTAAACAGTGTCCTACACTAAACAGAGATTTTAAACAGTACCCTACACTAAACAGAGATTATAAACAGTGTCCTACACTAAACAGAGATTTTAAACAGTGCCCTACACTAAACAGAGATTTTAAACACTACCATACACTAAACAGAGATTTTAAACAGTGCCCTACACTAAACAGAGATTTTAAATAGTGCCCTACACTAAACAGAGATTTTAAACAGTGCCCTACACTAAACAGAGATTTTAAACAGTGCCCTACACTAAACAGAGATTTTAAACAGTGCCCTACACTAAACAGAGATTTTAAACAGTACCCTACACTAAACAGAGATTTTAAACAGTGCCCTACACTAAACAGAGATTTTAAACAGTCCCCTACACTAAACAGAGATTTTAAACAGTGTCCGACACTAAACAGAGAGTTTAAACAGTGCCCTACACTAAACAGAGATTTTAAACAGTGCCCTACACTAAACAGAGATTTTAAACAGTGTCCTACACTAAACAGAGATTTTAAACAGTACCGTACACTAACAGAGATTTTAAACAGTGCCCTACACGAAACAGAGATTTTAAACAGTACCCTACACTAACAGAGATTTTAAACAGTGCCCTACACTAAACAGAGATTTTAAACAGTACCCTACACTAAACAGAGATTTTAAACAGTGCCCTACACTAAACAGAGATTTTAAACAGTGCCCTACACTAAACAGAGATTTTAAGCATTGACCTACACTAAACAGAGATTTTAAACAGTGCCCTACACTAAACAGAGATTTTAAACAGTGCCCTACAATAAACAGAGATTTTAAACAGTGCCCTACACTAAACAGAGATTTTAAACAGTGCCCTACACTAAACAGAGATTTTAAACAGTGTCCTACACTAAACAGAGATTTTAAACAGTGCCCGACACTAAACAGAGATTTTAAACAGTGCCCTACACTAAACAGAGATTTTAAACAGTACCCTACACTAAACAGAGATTTTAAACATTGACCTACACTAAACAGAGATTTTAAACAGTACCCTACACTAAACAGAGGTTTTAAACAGTGCCCTAAACTAAGCAGAGATTTTAAACAGTACCCTACACTAAACAGAGATTTTAAACAGTACCCTACACTAAACAGAGATTTTAAACAGTACCCTACAGTAATCTGAGATTTTAAACAGTGCCCTACACTAAACAGAGATTTTAAACAGTGCCCGACACTAAACAGAGATTTTAAACAGTGTCCTACACTAAACAGAGATTTTAAACAGTACCCTACACTAAACAGAGATTTTAAACAGTGCCCTACACTAAACAGAGATTTTAAACAGTGCCCTACACTAAACAGAGATTTTAAGCATTGACCTACACTAAACAGAGATTTTAAACAGTGCCCGACACTAAACAGAGATTTTAAACAGTGCCCTACACTAAACAGAGATTTTAAACAGTACCCTACACTAAACAGAGATTTTAAACAGTACCCTACACTAAACAGAGATTTTAAACAGTACCCTACAGTAATCTGAGATTTTAAACAGTGCCCTACACTAAACAGAGATTTTAAACAGTACCCTACACTAAACAGAGATTTTAAACAGTGCCCTACACTAAACAGAGATTTTAAACAGTGCCCTACACTAAACAGAGATTTTAAGCATTGACCTACACTAAACAGAGATTTTAAACAGTGCCCGACACTAAACAGAGATTTTAAACAGTGCCCTACATTAAACAGAGATTTTGAGAAAGTGACCAAAGAGGTGGATAGGGGTAAGGCAGTTGTTGTGGTGTATATGGATTTTAGCAAGGCGTTTGATAAGGCGTTTGATAAACACTTAACAGAGATTTTAAACAGTGCCCTACACTAAACAGAAATTTTAAACTTTGCCCTACACTAAACAGAGATTTTAAACAGTGCCCTACACTAAACAGAGATTTTAAACAGTACCCTGCACTAAACAGAGATTTTAAACAGTGCCCTACACTAAACGGAGATTTTAAACAGTACCCTACACCAAACAGAGATTTTAAACAGTGCCCTACACTAAACAAAGATTTTAAACAGTGCCCTCCACTAAACAGAAATTTTAAACAGTGCCCTACACTAAACAGAGATTTGAAACAGTGTCCTACACTAAACAGAGATTTTAAACAGTACCCTACACTAAACAGAGATTTGAAACAGTGCCCTACACTAAACAGAGATTTTAAACAGTACCCTACACTAAACAGATATTTTAAACAGTGCCCTACACTAAACAGAGATTTTAAACAGTACCCTACACTAAACAGAGATTTTAAACATTGCCCTACACTAAACAGAGATTTTAAACAGTGCCCGACACTAAACAGAGATTTTAAACAGTGCCCTACACTAAACAGAGATTTTAAACAGTGCCCTACACTAAACAGAGATTTTAAACAGTACCCTACACTAAACAGAGATTTGAAACAGTACCCTACACTAAACAGAGAATTTAAACACTGCCCGACACTAAACAGAGATTTTAAACAGTGCCCTACACTAAATAGAGATTTTAAACAGTGCCCTACACTAAACAGAGATTTTAAACAGTACCCTACACTAAACAGAGATTTTAAACAGTACCCTACACTAAACAGAGATTTTAAACAGTACCCTACACTAAACAGAGATTTTAAACAGTGTCCTACACTAAACAGAGATTTTAAACAGTACCCTACACTAAACAGAGATTATAAACAGTGTCCTACACTAAACAGAGATTTTAAACAGTGCCCTACACTAAACAGAGATTTTAAACACTACCATACACTAAACAGAGATTTTAAACAGTGCCCTACACTAAACAGAGATTTTAAATAGTGCCCTACACTAAACAGAGATTTTAAACAGTGCCCTACACTAAACAGAGATTTTAAACAGTGCCCTACACTAAACAGAGATTTTAAACAGTGCCCTACACTAAACAGAGATTTTAAACAGTACCCTACACTAAACAGAGATTTTAAACAGTGCCCTACACTAAACAGAGATTTTAAACAGTCCCCTACACTAAACAGAGATTTTAAACAGTGTCCGACACTAAACAGAGAGTTTAAACAGTGCCCTACACTAAACAGAGATTTTAAACAGTGCCCTACACTAAACAGAGATTTTAAACAGTGTCCTACACTAAACAGAGATTTTAAACAGTACCGTACACTAACAGAGATTTTAAACAGTGCCCTACACGAAACAGAGATTTTAAACAGTACCCTACACTAACAGAGATTTTAAACAGTGCCCTACACTAAACAGAGATTTTAAACAGTACCCTACACTAAACAGAGATTTTAAACAGTGCCCTACACTAAACAGAGATTTTAAACAGTGCCCTACACTAAACAGAGATTTTAAGCATTGACCTACACTAAACAGAGATTTTAAACAGTGCCCTACACTAAACAGAGATTTTAAACAGTGCCCTACAATAAACAGAGATTTTAAACAGTGCCCTACACTAAACAGAGATTTTAAACAGTGCCCTACACTAAACAGAGATTTTAAACAGTGTCCTACACTAAACAGAGATTTTAAACAGTGCCCGACACTAAACAGAGATTTTAAACAGTGCCCTACACTAAACAGAGATTTTAAACAGTACCCTACACTAAACAGAGATTTTAAACATTGACCTACACTAAACAGAGATTTTAAACAGTACCCTACACTAAACAGAGGTTTTAAACAGTGCCCTAAACTAAGCAGAGATTTTAAACAGTACCCTACACTAAACAGAGATTTTAAACAGTACCCTACACTAAACAGAGATTTTAAACAGTACCCTACAGTAATCTGAGATTTTAAACAGTGCCCTACACTAAACAGAGATTTTAAACAGTGCCCGACACTAAACAGAGATTTTAAACAGTGTCCTACACTAAACAGAGATTTTAAACAGTACCCTACACTAAACAGAGATTTTAAACAGTGCCCTACACTAAACAGAGATTTTAAACAGTGCCCTACACTAAACAGAGATTTTAAGCATTGACCTACACTAAACAGAGATTTTAAACAGTGCCCGACACTAAACAGAGATTTTAAACAGTGCCCTACACTAAACAGAGATTTTAAACAGTACCCTACACTAAACAGAGATTTTAAACAGTACCCTACACTAAACAGAGATTTTAAACAGTACCCTACAGTAATCTGAGATTTTAAACAGTGCCCTACACTAAACAGAGATTTTAAACAGTACCCTACACTAAACAGAGATTTTAAACAGTGCCCTACACTAAACAGAGATTTTAAACAGTGCCCTACACTAAACAGAGATTTTAAGCATTGACCTACACTAAACAGAGATTTTAAACAGTGCCCGACACTAAACAGAGATTTTAAACAGTGCCCTACATTAAACAGAGATTTTGAGAAAGTGACCAAAGAGGTGGATAGGGGTAAGGCAGTTGTTGTGGTGTATATGGATTTTAGCAAGGCGTTTGATAAGGCGTTTGATAAACACTTAACAGAGATTTTAAACAGTGCCCTACACTAAACAGAAATTTTAAACTTTGCCCTACACGAAACAGAGATTTTAAACAGTGCCCTACACTAAACAGAGATTTTAAACAGTACCCTGCACTAAACAGAGATTTTAAACAGTGCCCTACACTAAACGGAGATTTTAAACAGTGCCCTGCACTAAACAGAGATTTTAAACAGTGCCCTACACTAAACGGAGATTTTAAACAGTGCCCCACACGAAACAGAGATTTTTAAACAGTGCCCTACACTTAACAGAGATTTTAAACAGTGTCCTACACTACACAGAGATTTTAAACAGTGCCCTACACTACACAGAGATTTTAAACAGTGCCCTACACTAAACAGAGATTTTAAACAGTAACCTACACTTAACAGAGATTTTAAACAGTGCCCTACACTAAGCAGAGATTTTAAACATTGCCCTACACTAAACAGAGATTTTAAACAGTGCCCTACACTAAACAGAGATTTTAAACCGTGCCCTACACTAAACAGAGATTTTAAACAGTACCCTACACTAAACAGAGGTTTTAAACAGTACCCTACACTAAACAGAGATTTTAAACAGTGCCCTACACTAAACAGAGATTTTAAACAGTGCCCTACACTAAACAGAGATTTTAAACACTGCCCGACACTAAACAGAGATTTTGAGAAAGTGACCAACGAGGTGGATAGGGGTAAGGCAGTTGATGTGGAGTATATGGATTTTAGCAAGGCGTTTGATAAGGTTCACCATGGTAGGCTTCTGCAGAAAATGCAGATGTTCTATGTTCTATGTTCTAAACAGTGCCCTGCACGAAACAGAGATTTTAAACAGTACCCTACACTAAACAGAGATTTTAAACAGTGTCCTACACTAAACAGAGATTTTAAACAGTGCCCTGCACTAAGCAGAGATTTTAAACAGTGCCCTACACTAAACAGAGATTTTAAACAGTACCCGACACTAAACAGAGGTTTTAAACAGTACCCTACACTAAACAGAGATTTTAAACAGTACCCTACACTAAACAGAGATTTTAAACAGTACCCTACACTAAACAGAGATTTTAAACAGTGCCCTACACTAAACAGAGATTTTAAACAGTACCCTACACTAAACAGAGATTTTAAACAGTGACCTACACTAAACAGAGATTTTAAACAGTGCCCGACACTAAACAGAGATTTTAAACATTGCCCTACACTAAACAGAGATTTTAAACAGTTCCCTACACTAAACAGAGATTTTAAACAGTGCCCTACACTAAACAGAGATTTTAAACAGTTCCCTCCACTAAACAGAGATTTTAAACAGTGCCCGACACTAAACAGAGATTTTAAACAGTTCCCTACACTAAACAGAGATTTTAAACAGTGCCCTGCACTAAACAGAGATTTTAAACAGTGCCCTACACTGAACAGAGATTTTAAACAGTGCCCTACACTAAACAGAGATTTTAAACAGACCCTACACTAAACAGAGATTTTAAACAGTGCCCTACACGAAACAGAGATTTTAAACAGTGCCCTACACTAAACAGAGATTTTAAACAGTGCCCTACACTAAACAGAGATTTTAAACAGTGCCCTACAATAAACAGAGATTTTAAACAGTGCCCTACACTAAACAGAGATTTTAAACAGTGCCCTACACTAAACGGAGATTTTAAACAGTACCCTACACTAAACAGAGATTTTAAACAGTGCCCTACACTAAACAGAGATTTTAAACAGTACCCTACACTAAACAGAGAGTTTAAACAGTGCCCTACACTAACCAGAGATTTTAAACAGTACCCTACACTAAACAGAGATTTTAAACATTGCTCGACACTAAACAGAGATTTTAAACAGTACCCTACACTAAACAGAGATTTTAAACAGTACCCTACACTAAACAGAAATTTTAAACAGTACCCTACACTAAACAGAGATTTTAAACAGTGCCCTGCACTAAACAGAGATTTTAAACAGTGCCCTACACTGAACAGAGATTTTAAACAGTGCCCTACACTAAACAGAGATTTTAAACAGTACCCTACACTAAACAGAGATTTTAAACAGTGCCCTACACGAAACAGAGATTTTAAACAGTGCCCTACACTAAACAGAGATTTTAAACAGTGCCCTACACTACACAGAGATTTTAAACAGTGCCCTACAATAAACAGAGATTTTAAACAGTGCCCTACACTAAACAGAGATTTTAAACAGTGCCCTACACTAAACGGAGATTTTAAACAGTACCCTACACTAAACAGAGATTTTAAACAGTGCCCTACACTAAACAGAGATTTTAAACAGTACCCTACACTAAACAGAGAGTTTAAACAGTGCCCTACACTAACCAGAGATTTTAAACAGTACCCTACACTAAACAGAGATTTTAAACATTGCTCGACACTAAACAGAGATTTTAAACAGTACCCTACACTAAACAGAGATTTTAAACAGTACCCTACACTAAACAGAAATTTTAAACAGTACACTATAAGGCAATTTAACATGGCCAATCCTCCTCTTGTATACAGTCTGGGACAGTAAGGGACAATTTCGCATGGCCAATCGACCTAATATCTTGGGATACTAAGGGGCCACTTATCACGGCCAATCTATGTCTCCTACACATCCTTGTACACCCATGGGAAATTTAGCATGGCTAATCCACCTTTTGTATACACCTTGGGACACTAATGTGCGATTTACCATGGCCAATCCACCTAAACTACACAGCTTCGGACACTCAGGGGAATTTAGCAATAGGGATAATTTACCATGGCCAATCCACCTCTTGTACACAGCTTGGGACACAAACGGGATTTTAACATGTCCAATTGTCTCATCCACATCTTTAGCATCTAAGGATGGCCAATCCAGCTCTGGTACACATCTTGGGACAGTAAGGAACAATTTAGCGAGGCAAATACTCCTCTTGTACACATTGTGGAACACTAAAGTGAATTTAGTGCGGTCAATCCACATCTTGTACACTGCTTGGGAGACAAAGCGGCAATTTAACAAGATCATTCACACCTCGTACACACCTTGGAATACTAAGGGGAATTTAGCAGAGCCAATCCATCTCTCATACACGGCTTGGGACACTAAGGAGCAATTTAGCATGACCAATCCACCCAACCTACACATCTTAGGCCGTGTCAGGGATTTTAACATGTCCAATTCTCATCCACATCTTGGGGCACAAAGGGGCAATTTAGCCTGGACAATACAGCTCTCGTACGCATCCTGGGACACTCAGGGGCAATTTATCATGGCCAATCCACCTCTCGTACGCATCCTGGGACACTCAGGGGCAATTTATCATGGCCAATCCACCTCTTGTACGTATCTTGGGACACTCAGGGGCAATTTAGCATGGGCAATACAGCTCTCGTACGCATCTTGGGACACTCAGGGGCAATTTATCATGGCCAATCCACCTCTCGTACGCATCCTGGGACACTCAGGGGCAATTTATCATGGCCAATCCACCTCTTGTACGTATCTTGGGACACTCAGGGGCAATTTAGCATGGGCAATACAGCTCTCGTACGCATCTTGGGACACTCAGGGGCAATTTATCATGGCAAATCCACCTCTTGTACGCATCTTGGGACACTCAGGGGCAATTTAGCATGGGCAATACAGCTCTCGTACGCATCTTGGGATACTCAGGGGCAATTTATCATGGCCAATCCACCCAACCTGCACATCTTAGCACACTATGGGGAATTTGGCATAAACCTAATCTTGGGACATTAAGGGGCAATTTAGTCTGGCGGATCCACCTAACCTACAAATCTTGTGACACTAAGTGGCAAATTATCATTTCCAATACACCTAACCTACATATTTGGGACAATAAGGGGCAATTTAGCATGACCGATCCACCTAATCTACACACCTTGGAATAGGAAGGAGCAATTTAGCATGGCCAATTAACTGAACCCACACATTTTGGGACACTAAGGAACAATTTAACATGGCCAGTCTTACTAAACCTACACATTTTTGGGACACTAAGGAGCCATTTATCATGGCCAATCCACCGCTCGTACACATCTTGGGACACTGAGGGGAATTTAGCCTGGCCAATCCACCTAATCTACATTAGTCTTCAGCCAGAGTGCTGAGCCGATGACCCTCCTGGCCTCCTCCAGTGGGCCCCAGCAACCCAGATATCAGTCCTCAGCCACTTTGATTCACTCCATGACATCTCAAGAAATGGCAGGAACAACAGCAAGATGGACTATTCTTTCAATGGGAAAAAATCCCAGCTGTGCAGAGGGATCTGGGCGTCCTTGTGCAGGAATCTCAAGGAGTTGGTTTGCAGCAGGGGATGGAGAAGGAAACTGGAATTTTGTCCTTCGTTGCTGGAGGGATGGAGTTTAAAAGCAGCGAGGTTATGTATAAGGTGCTGGGGAGGCCACATCTGGAGTTACTGTGGACAGTTTTGGTGTCCTGCCTTGAGAAAAGGATATCCTGGGGGTGCAGAGGAGACTCACTGGGTCTCCCCAAACTGACAGAATTATTCAAACAAGAGTTGGCCCTGACACAGATAACAGCCAAAGAGGTAAGAAATATTGGTGTAAAACAGGGACTGGGACAGGCCTCAGATGAGGAAGGACAGAATTGGAGAAGATAGGGAGTGCTGGGGGTGGGGGTAAAAAGAGACAAGACAGCGCTCGGGGAAGGAAAGGGAAAATAATAGCTCCAGAGGCAACACAACAGACCTTATTCCAGATGGAGTCGGCCACACTGCAGAGGACACATGTGGTCAGTTTCAGGGAGAATTGTTGGTGGTGGGAGAGATGATGGAGACAGGGGGTGGGGGGGTAACATTCAGTCTACACAAGTGGACCCAGGGCAACATTCGGTGACCAAGGTGTGAAAGCAGCTGAGGGGGGTCCACGGGAATGCTCGCAAATGGATTTCACAGGATCGTTCCCTGGAATAAAAGGGAAAAACTTCCTGTTTAGCGATTACTGATCGATGCATTTCCATCTCAAACCGTGGCTACGATATTGGCCAGTGGGATAATATCCAGGCGGGGAATCCCTCTCCAGTTAGATTCAGAACTGGCTGCACAGGGGGGAGAATTTGAGGAAAGTCTTTAGGGATCAGACAGAGATTTCACCACCCACAGAGTTCAGGATTGGGGGGACAGATGGGCAGAAGAACAGCTGAACCAACACCGTGATGGATGGAGGAAGCGATCGGGTCCAGTTTCTCCTGAAGGACAACAGAGAGCCACTCTTTCCAGGGGAATACGGGGTTAACACCTTTCCAACGATTTTAGAAATCATTAAGATGATTTTAGCAAGGCCAATCCACCAAACATGCACATTTGGGACACTAAGGGGCAATTTAACATGGCCATTCCACCGAAACTACACACCTTGGGACACTTAGGGGTAACTTAGCATGGCCAATCCCCCAAACATACACATCTTGGGATAGTAATGGGCAAACGGGAGGAGGAGAGTGAGTGGGAGACAGAGAAGCAGAGTTTGAGGGACTGAGTGAACATTCTCCCAAACAACATCAACAGTGATGGGATAAGCTTGGCAGAAAGGGAATCCTCCCAAACTGCCGACACCAGGAGACTGGGCTACGGTGAAACTAATAAGGAACGATTCTGTGTCAGGTGGGAAAAGGACCTTATTCTGTATTAACCACCAGACAGACACGGGCCTCAGTTGATGGGGAGTCTGGTCTGCGATAGAGAGAGACGGGCTGGGCTAAAACTTTATCCAAACCAACAGCCTGGTATGGGTGAGATTCCCCAGTAAGAGACTGACAGCGACATCACTAACAATGTGGGATCATTCCCATTTGTAAATAGATATCACGTTCGATACAATGACAGTCGGAGAGAATTTATAGATAAGCAATGTGAGTAACTGAGGATATTGATAAAATTTACCTCTGAGACTGTTCGTGAGTCAAAATACAGCGGGTTTTTATTTCAAAGCTCTGGGTTTTAACCCAGACATGTGGGAGAAACGGGTTCCAAACAAGGTCTGACAGACTGCTCCTGGAACACAAATAGAAGTCAGTATTTATACATCGGGAGTTTGAATGACAAACAGGACAGAAACTCACAATTCCGGTCACCTATAATCACATCTGACCATCTATATTCACCCCTGGCCATCTATATTCACCCCTGACCATCTATACTCACACCTGACCATCTATACTCACACCTGACCATCTATACTCACACCTGACCATCTATACTCACACCTGACCATCTATATTCAAACCTGACCATCTATATTCACTCCTGACCATCTATACTCACCCCTGACCATCTATACTCACAGCTGACCATCTATATTCACACCTGACCATCTATACTCACACCTGACCATCTATACTCACACCTGACCATCTATATTCACACCTGACCATCTATATTCACACCTGACCATCTATACTCACTCCTGACCATCTATATTCACACCTGACCATTTATACTCACACCTGACCATCTATATTCACACCTGACCATCTACACTCACACCTGACCATCTATATTCACACCTGACCATCTATATTCACACCTGACCATCTATACTCACACCTGACCATCTATATTCACTCCTGACCATCTATACTCACACCTGACCATCTATATTCACCCCTGACCATCTATATTCACACCTGACCATCTATATTCATACCTGACCATCTATATTCACACCTGACCATCTATACTCAAACCAGACCATCTATACTCACACCGGACCATCTATATTCACACCTGACCATCTATATTCACACCTGACCATCTATATTCACACCTGACCATCTATACTCATCCCTGACCATCTATACTCATACCTGAACATCTATATTCACATCTGACCATCTATACTCACAGCTGACCATCTATACTCACACCTGACCATCTATACTCACACCTGACCATCTATATTCACACCTGACCATCTATAGATACCCCTGACCATTTATACTCACACCTGACCATCTATATTCACACCTGACCATCTATACTCAAACCAGACCATCCATACTCACACCTGACCATCTATATTCACACTTGACCATCTATTCTCACCCCTGACCATCTATATTCACATCTGACCATCTATATTCACACCTGACCATCTATACTCACACCTGACCATCTATACTCACACCTGAACATCTATACTCACACCTCACCATCTATATTCAAACGTGACCATCTATATTCACACCTGACCATCTATACTCGCACCTGACCATCTATATTCATACCGGACCATCTATACTCGCACCTGACCATCCATACTCACACCTGACCATCTATACTCACATCTGACCATCTATATTCACACCTGACCATCTATATTTACCCCTGACCATCTATACTCATACCTGACCATCTATACTCACACATGACCATCTATATTCACACCTGACCATCTATATTCACACGTGACCATCTATACTTAAACCTGAACATCTATACTCACACCTCACCATCTATATTCAAACATGACCATCTATATTCACACCTGACCATCTATACTCACACCTGACCATCTATATTCACACCTGACCATCAATACACACACCTGACCATCTATACTCACACCTGACCATCTATATTCACACCTGACCATCTATATTCACACCTGACCATCTATACTCACACTTGACCATCTATATTCACACCCGACCATCTATACTCACACCTGACCATCTATATTCACACCTGACCATCTATACTCACACTTGACCATCTATATTCACACCCGACCATCTATACTCACACCTGACCATCTATATTCACACCTGACCATCTATATTCACACCTGACCATCTATATTCACACTTGACCATCTATACTCACCCCTGACCATCTATATTCACACCTGACCATCTATATTCACACCTGACCATCTATACTCACACTTGACCATCTATATTCACACCCGACCATCTATATTCACACCTGACCATCTATACTCACACTTGACCATCTATATTCACACCCGACCATCTATACTCACACCTGACCATCTATATTCACACCTGACCATCTATATTCACACTTGACCATCTATACTCACCCCTGACCATCTATATTCACACCTGACCATCTATATTCACACCTGACCATCTATACTCACACTTGACCATCTATATTCACACCCGACCATCTATACTCACACCTGACCATCTATATTCACACCTGACCATCTATACTCACACCTGACCATCTATATACACACCTGACCATCTATACTCAGATCTGGCCATCTATACTCACATTTGACCATCTATACTCACACCTGACCATCTATACTCATACCTGACCATCTATAGTTACCCCTGACCTTGTATACTCACACCTGACCATCTATATTCACACCTGACCATCTATATTCACACCTGACCATCTATATTCACACCTGACCATCTATACTCAGACCAGACCATCCATACTCACACCTGACCATCTATATTCACACTTGACCATCTATTCTCACCCCTGACCATCTATATTCACACCTGACCATCTATATTCACCCCTGACCATCTATATTCACACCTGACCATCTATACTCACAACTGACCATCCACACTCACACCTGACCATCTACATTCATAGCTGACCATCTACACTCACACCGACCATCTATACTCACACCTGAACATCTATACTCACAACTCACCATCTATATTCAAACGTGACCATCTATATTCACACCTGACCATCTATACTCACACCTGACCATCTATACTCACACCTGACCATCTCTACTCAAACCTGACCATCTATATTCACACCTGACCATCTATACTCACACCTGACCATCTATACTCACACCTGACCATCTATATTCATACCTGACCATCTATATTCACACCTGACCATCTCTTTTCACACCTGACCATCTATATTCACTCCTGACCATCTAGACTCAGACCTGACCATCTAAACTCACACCTAACCATCTATACTCACACCTGACCATCTATACTCACACCTGACCATCTATATTCAAACCTGACCATCTATACTCACTCCTGACCATCTATACTCACACCTGACCATCTATACTCACACCTGACCATCTATATTTACCCCTGACCATTTATACTCACACCTGACCATCTATACTCACACCTGACCATCTATATTTACCCCTGACCATCTACACTCACACCTGACCATCTATACCCACACATGACCATCTATATTCACACCTGACCATCTATATTCACACGTGACCATCTATACTCACACCTGACCATCTATATTCACACCTGACCATCTATACACACACCTGACCATCTATATTCACACCTGACCATCTATATTCACACCTGACCATCTATACTCACACCCGACCATCTATACTCACACCTGACCATCTCTATTCACACCTGACCATCTATACTCACACCTGACCATCTATATTCACACCTGACCATCTATATTGTCACCTGACCATCTATACTCACACCTGACCATCTATACTCACACCTGACCATCTATATTCATACCTGACCATCTATATTCACACCTGACCATCTCTTTTCACACCTGACCATCTATATTCACTCCTGACCATCTAGACTCAGACCTGACCATCTATACTCACACCTAACCATCTATACTCACACCTGACCATCTATACTCACACCTGACCATCTATATTCAAACCTGACCATCTATACTCACTCCTGACCATCTATACTCACACCTGACCATCTATACTCACACCTGACCATCTATATTTACCCCTGACCATTTATACTCACACCTGACCATCTATACTCACACCTGACCATCTATATTTACCCCTGACCATCTACACTCACACCTGACCATCTATACCCACACATGACCATCTATATTCACACCTGACCATCTATATTCACACGTGACCATCTATACTCACACCTGACCATCTATATTCACACCTGACCATCTATACACACACCTGACCATCTATATTCACACCTGACCATCTATATTCACACCTGACCATCTATACTCACACCCGACCATCTATACTCACACCTGACCATCTCTATTCACACCTGACCATCTATACTCACACCTGACCATCTATATTCACACCTGACCATCTATATTGTCACCTGACCATCTATATTCACACCTGACCATCTATATTCACACCTGACCATCTGTATTCACACCTGACCATCTATACTCACACCTGACCATCTATTTTAATACCTGACCATCTATATACATACCTGAAAATCTATAGTTACCCGTGACCATTTATACTCTCACCTGACCATCTATATTCACACCTGACCATCTATATTCACACCTGACCATCCATATTCACACCTGACCATCTATACTCAAACCAGACCATCTATACTCACACCTGACCATCTATATTCACACCTGACCATCTATACTCACCACTGACCATCTATATTCACACCTGACCATCTATACTCACAGCTGACCATCTATACTCACACCTGACCATCTATACTTACACCTGACCATCTATACTCACACCTGACCATCTATATTCACACCTGACCATCTCTTTTCACATCTGACCATCTATATTCACACCTGACCATCACTTTTCACACCTGACCATCTATATTCACACCTGACCATCTATATTCACACCTGACCTTCACTGTTCACAACTGACCATCTATATTCACACCTGACCATCTATACTCACACCTGACCATCTATACTCACACTTGACCATCTATATTCACACCCGACCATCTATACTCACACCTGACCATCTATATTCACACCTGACCATCTAAACTCACACCTGACCATCTATATACACACCTGACCATCTATACTCAGACCTGACCATCTATACTCCCACCTGACCATCTATACTCACACCTGACCATCTATACTCATACCTGACCATCTATAGTTACCCCTGACCATTTAAACTCACACCTGACCATCTATATTCACACCTGACTATCTATATTCACACCTGACTATCTATATTCACACCTGACCATCTATATTCAGACCTGACCATCTATATTCACAATTGACCATCTATATTCACACCTGACAATATATACTCACACCTGACCATCTATATTCACACCTGACCATCTATATTCACACCTGACCATCTATATTCACACCTGACCATCTATATTCACACTTGACCATCTATATTCACACCTGACCATCTATACTCAAACCAGACCATCCATACTCACACCTGACCATCTATATCCACACTTGACCATCTGTTCTCACCCCTGACCATCTATATTCACACCTGACCATCTATATTCCCACCTGACCATCTATACTCAAACCAGACCATCCATACTCACACCTGACCAACTATAGTCACACCTGAACATCTATACTCACACCTCACCATCTATATTCAAATGTGACCATCTATATTCACACCTGACCATCTATACTCACACCTGACCATCTATACTCATACCTGACCATCTATATTCACACCTGACCATCAATACTCACACCTGACCATCTATACTCACACCTGACCATCTATATTCACACTTGACCATCTCTTTTCACACCTGACCATCTATATTCACACCTGACCATCTATACTGAGACCTGACCATCTAAACTCACACCTAACCATCTATACTCACACCTGACCATCTATACTCACACCTGACCATCTATATTCAAAGCTGACCATCTATACTCACACCTGACCATCTATACTCACACCTGACCATCTATACTCACACCTGACCATCTATATTTACCCCTGACCATTTATACTCACACCTGACCATCTATACTCACACCTGACCATCTATATTCAGACCTGACCATCTATATTTACCCCTGACCATTTATACTCACACCTGACCATCTGTACTCACACCGGACAATCTAAACTCACACCTGACCATCTATATTTACCCCTGACCATCTATACTCATACCTGACCATCTATACTCACACATGACCATCTATATTCACACCTGACCATCTATATTCACACCTGACCATCTATACTCACACCTGACCATCTATATTCACACCTGACCATCTATACTCACACCTGACCATCTATACTCACACCTGACCATCTATATTCACACCTGACCATCTATATTCACACCTGACCATCTATATTCATACCTGACCATCTGTATTCACACCTGACCATCTATCCTCACACCTGACCATCTATATTTACCCCTGACCATTTATACTCACACCTGACCATCTTTACTCACACCTGACCATCTATATTCAGACCTGACCATCTATATTTACCCCTGACCATTTATACTCACACCTGACCATCTATACTCACACCTGACAATCTATACTCACACCTGACCATCTATATTTACCCCTGACCATCTATACTCACACATGACCATCTATATTCACACCTGACCATCTATATTCACACCTGACCATCTATACTCACACCTGACCATCTATACTCACACCTGACCATCTATATTCACACCTGACCATCTATATTCACACCTGACCATCTATATTCATACCTGACCATCTGTATTCACACCTGACCATCTATACTCACACCTGACCATCTATATTCACACCTGACTATCTATACTCACACCTGACCATCTATATTCACACCTGACCATCTATACTCAATCCTGACCATCTATACTCACACCTGACCATCTATATTCACACCTGACCATCTAAATTCATACCTGACCATCTATATTCCCACCTGACCATGTATACTCATACCTGACCATCCTTATTCACATCTGACCATCTATATTCACACCTGACCATCTATATTCACACCTGACCATCTATACTCATACCTGAACATCTATATTCACACCTGACCATCTATACTCACAGCTGACCATCTATACTCACACCTGACCATCTATACTCACACCTGACCATCTATACTCACACCTGGCCATCTATATTCACACTTGACAATCTATATTCACACCTGACCATCTATACTCACAGCTGACCATCTATATTCACACCTGACCATCTATACTCACACCTGACCATATTCACACCTGACCATCTATACTCACACCTGACCATCTATATTCGCACCTGACCATCTATATTCACACCGGACCATCTATACTCACACCTGACCATCTATACTCACACCTTACCATATTCACACCTGACCATCTATATTCACACCTGACCAACTATACTCACACCTGACCATCTATATTCACACCTGACCATCTATATTCACACCTGACTATCTATACTCATACCTGACCATCTATACTCACACCTGACCATCTATACTCACACCTGACCATCTATATTCACACTTGACCATCTATATTCACACCTGACCATCTCTTTTCACACCTGACCATCTATACTCACACCTGACCATCTATATTCACACCTGACCATCTATATTCACACCTGACCATGTATACTCATACCTGACCATCCTTATTCACATCTGACCATCTATATTCACACCTGACCATCTATATTCACACCTGACCATCTATACTCACACCTGACCATCTATACTCACACCTGACCATCTATACTTACACCTGACCATCTATACTCACACCTGACTATCTATATTCACACCTGACCATCTATATTCACACCTGACCATCTATACTCACACCTGACCATCTATATTCACACCTGACCATCTATACTCACACCTGATCTTCTATATTCACACCTGACCATCTATACTCACACCTGACCATGTATAATCACACCTGACCATCTATATTCACACTTGACAATCTATACTCACACCTGACCATCTATACTCACACCTGGCCATCTATATTCACACTTGACCATCTATATTCACACCTGACCATCTATATTCACACATGACCATCTATATTCACACCTGACCATCTATATTCACACCTGACCATCTATACTCACACCTGACCATCTATACTCACACCTGACCATCTATATTCACACCTGACCATCTATACTCACACCTGACCATCTATACTCACACCTGACCATCTATATTCACACCTGACCATCTATATTCACACCTGACCATCTATATTCATACCTGACCATCTGTATTCACACCTGACCATCTATACTCACACCTGGCCATCTATACTCACACCTGACCATCTATATTTACCCCTGACCATTTATACTCACACCTGACCATCTATACTCACACCTGACCATCTATATTCAGACCTGACCATCTATATTTACCCCTGACCATTTATACTCACACCTGACCATCTATACTCGCACCTGACAATCTATACTCACACCTGACAATCTATATTTACCCCTGACCATCTATACTCATACCTGACCATCTATACTCACACATGACCATCTATATTCACACCTGACCATCTATATTCACACCTGACCATCTATACTCACACCTGACCATCTATATTCACACCTGACCATCTATACTCACACCTGACCATCCATATTCACACCTGACCATCTATATTCACACCTGACCATCTATATTCATACCTGACCATCTGTATTCACACCTGACCATCTATACTCACACCTGACCATCTATATTCACACTTGACTATCTATACTCACACCTGACCATCTATATTCAGACCTGACCATCTATACTCAATCCTGACCATGTATACTCACACCTGGCCATCTATATTCACACCTGACCATCTAAATTCATACCTGACCATCTATATTCCCACCTGACCATGTATACTCATACCTGACCATCCTTATTCACATCTGACCATCTATATTCACACCTGACCATCTATATTCACACCTGACCATCTATACTCACACCTGAACATCTATATTCACTCCTGACCATCTATACTCACCCCTGACCATCTATATTCACACCTGACCATCTATATTCACACCTGACCATCTATATTCACACCTGACCATCTATGCTCACACCTGACCATCTATACTCACACCTGACCATCTATACTCACACCTGGCCATCTATATTCACACTTGACCATCTATACTCATACCTCACCATCTATACTCACACCTGACCATCTATAATTACACCTCACCATCTATATTCACACCTGACCATCTATACCCACACCTGACCATTTATATTCACACCTGACCATCTATATTCACACCTGACCATCTATACTCACACCTGAATATCTATACTCACACCTGACCATCTATACTCACACCTGAACATCTATACTCACACCAGAACATCTATACTTACACCTGACCATCTATATTCCCGCCTGACCATCTATCCTCTCACCTGACCATCTATATTCACACCTGACCATCTATATTGTCACCTGACCATCTATACTCACACCTGACCATCTATATTCACACCTGACCATCTATATTCACACTTGACCATCTATATTCACACCTGACCATCTATACTCACACCTGACCATCTATATTCACACTTGATCATCTATACTCACCCCTGACCATCTATATTCACACCTGTCCATCTATATTCACACCTGACCATCTATACTCACACTTGACCATCTATATTCACACCCGATCATCTATACTCACACCTGACCATCTATATTCACACCTGACCATCTATACTCACACCTGACCATCTATATACACACCTGCCCATCTATACTCAGACCTGGCCATCTATACTCACACCTGACCATCTATACTCACACCTGACCATCTATACTCATACCTGACCATCTATAGTTACCCCTGACAATCTATACTCACACCTGACCATCTATACTCATACCTGACCATCTATACTTACATTTGACCATCTATACTCATACCTCACCATCTATACTCACACCTGACCATCTATAATTACACCTCACCATCTATATTCACACCTGACCATCTATACCCACACCTGACCATTTATATTCACACCTGACCATCTATATTCACACCTGACCATCTATACTCACACCTGAATATCTATACTCACACCTGACCATCTATACTCACACCTGAACATCTATACTCACACCAGAACATCTATACTTACACCTGACCATCTATATTCCCACCTGACCATCTATCCTCTCACCTGACCATCTATATTCACACCTGACCATCTATATTGTCACCTGACCATCTATACTCACACCTGACCATCTATATTCACACCTGACCATCTATATTCACACTTGACCATCTATATTCACACCTGACCATCTATACTCACACCTGACCATCTATATTCACACTTGACCACCTATACTCACCCCTGACCATCTATATTCACACCTGTCCATCTATATTCACACCTGACCATCTATACTCACACTTGACCATCTATATTCACACCCGACCATCTATACTCACACCTGACCATCTATATTCACACCTGACTATCTATACTCACACCTGACCATCTATATTCACACCTGACCATCTATACTCAATCCTGACCATGTATACTCACACCTGACCATCTATATTCCCACCTGACCATGTATACTCATACCTGACCATCCTTATTCACATCTGACCATCTATATTCACACCTGACCATCTATATTCACACCTGACCATCTATACTCACACCTGAACATCTATATTCACTCCTGACCATCTATACTCACCCCTGACCATCTATACTCACACCTGAACATCTATATTCACACCTGACCATCTATACTCAGAGCTGACCATCTATACTCACACCTGACCATCTATACTCACACCTGACCATCTATACTCACACCTGGCCATCTATATTCACACTTGACAATCTATATTCACACCTGACCATCTATACTCACACCTGACCATCTATACTCACACCTGACAATCTATATTCATACCTGACCATCTATATTCACACCGGACCATCTATACTCACACCTGACCATCTATACTCACACCTGACCATATTCACACCTGACCATCTATACTCACACCTGACCAACTATACTCACATCTGACCATCTATATTCACACCTGACCATCTATATTCACACCTGACTATCTATACTCATACCTGACCATCTATACTCACACCTGACCATCTATACTCACACCTGACCATCTATATTCACACCTGGCCATCTATACTCACACCTGACCATCTATACTCACACCTGACCATCTATATTCACACCTGACCATCTATACTCACACCTGACCATCTATACTCACACCTGACCATCTATACTCACACCTGACCATCTATATTCACACTTGACCATCTATATTCACACCTGACCATCTCTTTTCACACCTGACCATCTATACTCACACCTTATCATCTAAACCCACACCTGACCATCTATACTCACACCTGACCATCTATATTTACACCTGACCATCTATACTCACACCTGACTATCTATATTCACACCTGACCATCTATATTCACACCTGACCATCTATACTCACACCTGACCATCTAACCTCACACCTGGCCATCTATATTCACACTTGACCATCTATACTCACACCTGACTATCTATATTCACACCTGACCATCTATACTCACACCTTATCATCTAAACCCACACCTGACCATCTATACTCACACCTGACCATCTATATTCACACCTGACCATCAATACACACACCTGACCATCTATACTCACACCTGACCATCTATATTCACACCTGACCATCTATATTCACACCTGACCATCTATACTCACACTTGACCATCTATATTCACACCCGACCATCTATACTCACACCTGACCATCTATATTCACACCTGACCATCTATACTCACACTTGACCATCTATATTCACACCCGACCATCTATACTCACACCTGACCATCTATATTCACACCTGACCATCTATATTCACACCTGACCATCTATATTCACACTTGACCATCTATACTCACCCCTGACCATCTATATTCACACCTGACCATCTATATTCACACCTGACCATCTATACTCACACTTGACCATCTATATTCACACCCGACCATCTATATTCACACCTGACCATCTATACTCACACTTGACCATCTATATTCACACCCGACCATCTATACTCACACCTGACCATCTATATTCACACCTGACCATCTATATTCACACTTGACCATCTATACTCACCCCTGACCATCTATATTCACACCTGACCATCTATATTCACACCTGACCATCTATACTCACACTTGACCATCTATATTCACACCCGACCATCTATACTCACACCTGACCATCTATATTCACACCTGACCATCTATACTCACACCTGACCATCTATATACACACCTGACCATCTATACTCAGATCTGGCCATCTATACTCACATTTGACCATCTATACTCACACCTGACCATCTATACTCATACCTGACCATCTATAGTTACCCCTGACCTTGTATACTCACACCTGACCATCTATATTCACACCTGACCATCTATATTCACACCTGACCATCTATATTCACACCTGACCATCTATACTCAGACCAGACCATCCATACTCACACCTGACCATCTATATTCACACTTGACCATCTATTCTCACCCCTGACCATCTATATTCACACCTGACCATCTATATTCACCCCTGACCATCTATATTCACACCTGACCATCTATACTCACAACTGACCATCCACACTCACACCTGACCATCTACATTCATAGCTGACCATCTACACTCACACCGACCATCTATACTCACACCTGAACATCTATACTCACAACTCACCATCTATATTCAAACGTGACCATCTATATTCACACCTGACCATCTATACTCACACCTGACCATCTATACTCACACCTGACCATCTCTACTCAAACCTGACCATCTATATTCACACCTGACCATCTATACTCACACCTGACCATCTATACTCACACCTGACCATCTATATTCATACCTGACCATCTATATTCACACCTGACCATCTCTTTTCACACCTGACCATCTATATTCACTCCTGACCATCTAGACTCAGACCTGACCATCTATACTCACACCTAACCATCTATACTCACACCTGACCATCTATACTCACACCTGACCATCTATATTCAAACCTGACCATCTATACTCACTCCTGACCATCTATACTCACACCTGACCATCTATACTCACACCTGACCATCTATATTTACCCCTGACCATTTATACTCACACCTGACCATCTATACTCACACCTGACCATCTATATTTACCCCTGACCATCTACACTCACACCTGACCATCTATATCCACACATGACCATCTATATTCACACCTGACCATCTATATTCACACGTGACCATCTATACTCACACCTGACCATCTATATTCACACCTGACCATCTATACACACACCTGACCATCTATATTCACACCTGACCATCTATATTCACACCTGACCATCTATACTCACACCCGACCATCTATACTCACACCTGACCATCTCTATTCACACCTGACCATCTATACTCAGACCTGACCATCTATATTCACACCTGACCATCTATATTGTCACCTGACCATCTATACTCACACCTGACCATCTATACTCACACCTGACCATCTATATTCATACCTGACCATCTATATTCACACCTGACCATCTCTTTTCACACCTGACCATCTATATTCACTCCTGACCATCTAGACTCAGACCTGACCATCTATACTCACACCTAACCATCTATACTCACACCTGACCATCTATACTCACACCTGACCATCTATATTCAAACCTGACCATCTATACTCACTCCTGACCATCTATACTCACACCTGACCATCTATACTCACACCTGACCATCTATATTTACCCCTGACCATTTTATACTCACACCTGACCATCTATACTCACACCTGACCATCTATATTTACCCCTGACCATCTACACTCACACCTGACCATCTATACCCACACATGACCATCTATATTCACACCTGACCCATCTATATTCACACGTGACCATCTATACTCACACCTGACCATCTATATTCACACCTGACCATCTATACACACACCTGACCATCTATATTCACACCTGACCATCTATATTCACACCTGACCATCTATACTCACACCCGACCATCTATACTCACACCTGACCATCTCTATTCACACCTGACCATCTATACTCACACCTGACCATCTATATTCACACCTGACCATCTATATTGTCACCTGACCATCTATATTCACACCTGACCATCTATATTCACACCTGACCATCTGTATTCACACCTGACCATCTATACTCACACCTGACCATCTATTTTAATACCTGACCATCTATATACATACCTGAAAATCTATAGTTACCCGTGACCATTTATACTCTCACCTGACCATCTATATTCACACCTGACCATCTATATTCACACCTGACCATCCATATTCACACCTGACCATCTATACTCAAACCAGACCATCTATACTCACACCTGACCATCTATATTCACACCTGACCATCTATACTCACCACTGACCATCTATATTCACACCTGACCATCTATACTCACAGCTGACCATCTATACTCACACCTGACCATCTATACTTACACCTGACCATCTATACTCACACCTGACCATCTATATTCACACCTGACCATCTCTTTTCACATCTGACCATCTATATTCACACCTGACCATCACTTTTCACACCTGACCATCTATATTCACACCTGACCATCTATATTCACACCTGACCTTCACTGTTCACAACTGACCATCTATATTCACACCTGACCATCTATACTCACACCTGACCATCTATACTCACACTTGACCATCTATATTCACACCCGACCATCTATACTCACACCTGACCATCTATATTCACACCTGACCATCTAAACTCACACCTGACCATCTATATACACACCTGACCATCTATACTCAGACCTGACCATCTATACTCCCACCTGACCATCTATACTCACACCTGACCATCTATACTCATACCTGACCATCTATAGTTACCCCTGACCATTTAAACTCACACCTGACCATCTATATTCACACCTGACTATCTATATTCACACCTGACTATCTATATTCACACCTGACCATCTATATTCAGACCTGACCATCTATATTCACAATTGACCATCTATATTCACACCTGACAATATATACTCACACCTGACCATCTATATTCACACCTGACCATCTATATTCACACCTGACCATCTATATTCACACCTGACCATCTATATTCACACTTGACCATCTATATTCACACCTGACCATCTATACTCAAACCAGACCATCCATACTCACACCTGACCATCTATATCCACACTTGACCATCTGTTCTCACCCCTGACCATCTATATTCACACCTGACCATCTATATTCCCACCTGACCATCTATACTCAAACCAGACCATCCATACTCACACCTGACCAACTATAGTCACACCTGAACATCTATACTCACACCTCACCATCTATATTCAAATGTGACCATCTATATTCACACCTGACCATCTATACTCACACCTGACCATCTATACTCATACCTGACCATCTATATTCACACCTGACCATCAATACTCACACCTGACCATCTATACTCACACCTGACCATCTATATTCACACTTGACCATCTCTTTTCACACCTGACCATCTATATTCACACCTGACCATCTATACTGAGACCTGACCATCTAAACTCACACCTAACCATCTATACTCACACCTGACCATCTATACTCACACCTGACCATCTATATTCAAAGCTGACCATCTATACTCACACCTGACCATCTATACTCACACCTGACCATCTATACTCACACCTGACCATCTATATTTACCCCTGACCATTTATACTCATACCTGACCATCTATACTCACACCTGACCATCTATATTCAGACCTGACCATCTATATTTACCCCTGACCATTTATACTCACACCTGACCATCTGTACTCACACCGGACAATCTAAACTCACACCTGACCATCTATATTTACCCCTGACCATCTATACTCATACCTGACCATCTATACTCACACATGACCATCTATATTCACACCTGACCATCTATATTCACACCTGACCATCTATACTCACACCTGACCATCTATATTCACACCTGACCATCTATACTCACACCTGACCATCTATACTCACACCTGACCATCTATATTCACACCTGACCATCTATATTCACACCTGACCATCTATATTCATACCTGACCATCTGTATTCACACCTGACCATCTATCCTCACACCTGACCATCTATATTTACCCCTGACCATTTATACTCACACCTGACCATCTTTACTCACACCTGACCATCTATATTCAGACCTGACCATCTATATTTACCCCTGACCATTTATACTCACACCTGACCATCTATACTCACACCTGACAATCTATACTCACACCTGACCATCTATATTTACCCCTGACCATCTATACTCACACATGACCATCTATATTCACACCTGACCATCTATATTCACACCTGACCATCTATACTCACACCTGACCATCTATACTCACAGCTGACCATCTATACTCACACCTGACCATCTATACTCACACCTGACCATCTATACTCACACCTGGCCATCTATATTCACACTTGACAATCTATATTCACACCTGACCATCTATACTCACAGCTGACCATCTATATTCACACCTGACCATCTATACTCACACCTGACCATATTCACACCTGACCATCTATACTCACACCTGACCATCTATATTCGCACCTGACCATCTATATTCACACCGGACCATCTATACTCACACCTGACCATCTATACTCACACCTTACCATATTCACACCTGACCATCTATATTCACACCTGACCAACTATACTCACACCTGACCATCTATATTCACACCTGACCATCTATATTCACACCTGACTATCTATACTCATACCTGACCATCTATACTCACACCTGACCATCTATACTCACACCTGACCATCTATATTCACACTTGACCATCTATATTCACACCTGACCATCTCTTTTCACACCTGACCATCTATACTCACACCTGACCATCTATATTCACACCTGACCATCTATATTCACACCTGACCATGTATACTCATACCTGACCATCCTTATTCACATCTGACCATCTATATTCACACCTGACCATCTATATTCACACCTGACCATCTATACTCACACCTGAACATCTATATTCACTCCTGACCATCTATACTCACATCTTACCATCTAAACCCACACCTGACCATCTATACTCACACCTGACCATCTATACTTACACCTGACCATCTATACTCACACCTGACTATCTATATTCACACCTGACCATCTATATTCACACCTGACCATCTATACTCACACCTGACCATCTATATTCACACCTGACCATCTATACTCACACCTGACCTTCTATATTCACACCTGACCATCTATACTCACACCTGACCATGTATAATCACACCTGACCATCTATATTCACACTTGACAATCTATACTCACACCTGACCATCTATACTCACACCTGGCCATCTATATTCACACTTGACCATCTATATTCACACCTGACCATCTATATTCACACATGACCATCTATATTCACACCTGACCATCTATATTCACACCTGACCATCTATACTCACACCTGACCATCTATACTCACACCTGACCATCTATATTCACACCTGACCATCTATACTCACACCTGACCATCTATACTCACACCTGACCATCTATATTCACACCTGACCATCTATATTCACACCTGACCATCTATATTCATACCTGACCATCTGTATTCACACCTGACCATCTATACTCACACCTGGCCATCTATACTCACACCTGACCATCTATATTTACCCCTGACCATTTATACTCACACCTGACCATCTATACTCACACCTGACCATCTATATTCAGACCTGACCATCTATATTTACCCCTGACCATTTATACTCACACCTGACCATCTATACTCGCACCTGACAATCTATACTCACACCTGACAATCTATATTTACCCCTGACCATCTATACTCATACCTGACCATCTATACTCACACATGACCATCTATATTCACACCTGACCATCTATATTCACACCTGACCATCTATACTCACACCTGACCATCTATATTCACACCTGACCATCTATACTCACACCTGACCATCCATATTCACACCTGACCATCTATATTCACACCTGACCATCTATATTCATACCTGACCATCTGTATTCACACCTGACCATCTATACTCACACCTGACCATCTATATTCACACTTGACTATCTATACTCACACCTGACCATCTATATTCAGACCTGACCATCTATACTCAATCCTGACCATGTATACTCACACCTGGCCATCTATATTCACACCTGACCATCTAAATTCATACCTGACCATCTATATTCCCACCTGACCATGTATACTCATACCTGACCATCCTTATTCACATCTGACCATCTATATTCACACCTGACCATCTATATTCACACCTGACCATCTATACTCACACCTGAACATCTATATTCACTCCTGACCATCTATACTCACCCCTGACCATCTATATTCACACCTGACCATCTATATTCACACCTGACCATCTATATTCACACCTGACCATCTATGCTCACACCTGACCATCTATACTCACACCTGACCATCTATACTCACACCTGGCCATCTATATTCACACTTGACCATCTATACTCATACCTCACCATCTATACTCACACCTGACCATCTATAATTACACCTCACCATCTATATTCACACCTGACCATCTATACCCACACCTGACCATTTATATTCACACCTGACCATCTATATTCACACCTGACCATCTATACTCACACCTGAATATCTATACTCACACCTGACCATCTATACTCACACCTGAACATCTATACTCACACCAGAACATCTATACTTACACCTGACCATCTATATTCACACCTGACCATCTATATTGTCACCTGACCATCTATACTCACACCTGACCATCTATATTCACACCTGACCATCTATATTCACACTTGACCATCTATATTCACACCTGACCATCTATACTCACACCTGACCATCTATATTCACACTTGATCATCTATACTCACCCCTGACCATCTATATTCACACCTGTCCATCTATATTCACACCTGACCATCTATACTCACACTTGACCATCTATATTCACACCCGATCATCTATACTCACACCTGACCATCTATATTCACACCTGACCATCTATACTCACACCTGACCATCTATATACACACCTGCCCATCTATACTCAGACCTGGCCATCTATACTCACACCTGACCATCTATACTCACACCTGACCATCTATACTCATACCTGACCATCTATAGTTACCCCTGACAATCTATACTCACACCTGACCATCTATACTCATACCTGACCATCTATACTTACATTTGACCATCTATACTCATACCTCACCATCTATACTCACACCTGACCATCTATAATTACACCTCACCATCTATATTCACACCTGACCATCTATACCCACACCTGACCATTTATATTCACACCTGACCATCTATATTCACACCTGACCATCTATACTCACACCTGAATATCTATACTCACACCTGACCATCTATACTCACACCTGAACATCTATACTCACACCAGAACATCTATACTTACACCTGACCATCTATATTCCCACCTGACCATCTATCCTCTCACCTGACCATCTATATTCACACCTGACCATCTATATTGTCACCTGACCATCTATACTCACACCTGACCATCTATATTCACACCTGACCATCTATATTCACACTTGACCATCTATATTCACACCTGACCATCTATACTCACACCTGACCATCTATATTCACACTTGACCACCTATACTCACCCCTGACCATCTATATTCACACCTGTCCATCTATATTCACACCTGACCATCTATACTCACACTTGACCATCTATATTCACACCCGACCATCTATACTCACACCTGACCATCTATATTCACACCTGACCATCTATACTCACACCTGACCATCTATATACACACCTGCCCATCTATACTCAGACCTGGCCATCTATACTCACACCTGACCATCTATACTCGCACCTGACAATCTATACTCACACCTGACCATCTATATTTACCCCTGACCATCTATACTCATACCTGACCATCTATACTCACACATGACCATCTATATTCACACCTGACCATCTATATTCACACCTGACCATCTATACTCACACCTGACCATCTATATTCACACCTGACCATCTATACTCACACCTGACCATCTATACTCACACCTGACCATCTATATTCACACCTGACCATCTATATTCACACCTGACCATCTATATTCATACCTGACCATCTGTATTCACACCTGACCATCTATACTCACACCTGACCATCTATATTCACACCTGACTATCTATACTCACACCTGACCATCTATATTCACACCTGACCATCTATACTCAATCCTGACCATGTATACTCACACCTGACCATCTATATTCCCACCTGACCATGTATACTCATACCTGACCATCCTTATTCACATCTGACCATCTATATTCACACCTGACCATCTATATTCACACCTGACCATCTATACTCACACCTGAACATCTATATTCACTCCTGACCATCTATACTCACCCCTGACCATCTATACTCACACCTGAACATCTATATTCACACCTGACCATCTATACTCAGAGCTGACCATCTATACTCACACCTGACCATCTATACTCACACCTGACCATCTATACTCACACCTGGCCATCTATATTCACACTTGACAATCTATATTCACACCTGACCATCTATACTCACACCTGACCATCTATACTCACACCTGACAATCTATATTCATACCTGACCATCTATATTCACACCGGACCATCTATACTCACACCTGACCATCTATACTCACACCTGACCATATTCACACCTGACCATCTATACTCACACCTGACCAACTATACTCACATCTGACCATCTATATTCACACCTGACCATCTATATTCACACCTGACTATCTATACTCATACCTGACCATCTATACTCACACCTGACCATCTATACTCACACCTGACCATCTATATTCACACCTGGCCATCTATACTCACACCTGACCATCTATACTCACACCTGACCATCTATATTCACACCTGACCATCTATACTCACACCTGACCATCTATACTCACACCTGACCATCTATACTCACACCTGACCATCTATATTCACACTTGACCATCTATATTCACACCTGACCATCTCTTTTCATACCTGACCATCTATACTCACACCTTATCATCTAAACCCACACCTGACCATCTATACTCACACCTGACCATCTATATTTACACCTGACCATCTATACTCACACCTGACTATCTATATTCACACCTGACCATCTATATTCACACCTGACCATCTATACTCACACCTGACCATCTAACCTCACACCTGGCCATCTATATTCACACTTGACCATCTATACTCACACCTGACTATCTATATTCACACCTGACCATCTATACTCACACCTTATCATCTAAACCCACACCTGACCATCTATACTCACACCTGACCATCTATATTTACACCTGACCATCTATACTCACACCTGACTATCTATATTCACACCTGACCATCTATATTCACACCTGACCATCTTTACTCACACCTGACCATCTATATTCAGACCTGACCATCTATATTTACCCCTGACCATTTATACTCACACCTGACCATCTATAATCACACCTGACAATCTATACTCACAAATGACCATCTATATTTACCCTTGACCATCTATACTCATACCTGACCATCTATACTCACACCTGACCATCTATACTCACACCTGACCATCAATACTCACACCTGACCATCTATATTCACACCTGACCATCTATATTCACATCTGACCATCTATACTCACACCCGACCATCTATACTCACTCCTGACCATCTCTATTCACACCTGACCATCTATACACACACCTGACCATCTATATTCATACCTGACCATCTGTATTCACACCTGACCATCAATACTCACACCTGACCATCTATATTCATACCTGACCATCTATATACATACCTGACCATCTATAGTTACCCCTGACCATTTATACTCTCACCTGACCATCTATATTCACACCTGACCATCTATATTCACACCTGACCATCTATATTCACACCTGACCATCTATACTCAAACCAGACCATCTATACTCACACCTGACCATCTATATTCACACCTGACTATCTATACTCACACCTGACCATCTATATTCACACCTGACCATCTATACTCACACCTGACTATCTATACTCACACCTGACCATCTATACTCAATCCTGACTATCTATACTCACACCTGACCATCTATACTCACACCTGACTATCTATACTCACACCTGACCATCTATATTCACACCTGACCACCTATATTCATACCTGACCATCTATATTCCCACCAGACCATGTATACTCATACCTGACCATCTTTATTCACATCTGACAATCTATATTCACACCTGACCATCTATACTTACACCTGACGATCTATACTCACACCTGACCATCTATATTCACACCTGACCATCTATATTCAGACCTGACCATCTATATTCATACCTGAACATCTAAACTCACACTTGACCATCTATATTCACACCTGACCATCTCTTTTCACACCTGACCATCTATACTCACACCTGACCATCTATATTCATACCTGACCATCTATATTCACACCTGACCATCTATACTCATACCTGACCATCTATCCTCACACCTGACCATCTATATTCACACCTGACCATCTATACTCACACCTGACCATCTATACTCACACCTGACCATCTATCCTCACACCTGACCAACTATACTCACACCTGACCATCTATATTCACACCTGACCATCTATATTCACACCTGACCATCTATACTCATACCTGACCATCTATACTCACACCTGACCGTCTATATTCACACCTGACCATCTCTTTTCTCACCTGACCATCTATACTCACACCTGACCATCTATATTCACACCTGACCTTCTATATTCACTCCTGACCGTCTATCTTCACACCTGACCATCTATACTCAAACCTGACCATCTATACTCATACCTGACCATCTATACTCACACCTGACCATCTATATTCACACCTGACCATCTATACTCACACCTGGCCATCTATATTCACACTTGACCATCTATATTCACACCTGACCATCTATATTCACACCTGACCATCTATATTTACACCTGACCATCTATACTCACCTCTGACCATCTATACTCACACCTGACCATCTATATTCACACCTGACCATCTATATTCACACCTGACCATCTATATTCACACCTGACCATCTATACTCACCCCTGACCATCTATATTCACAACTGACCATCTATATTAACACCTGACCATCTATACTCACACCTGACCATCTATATTAACACCTGACCATCTATACTCACACCTGACCATCTATATTCACACCTGACCATCTATATCCACACCTGACCATCTATACTCACACCTGACCATCTATAATCACACCTGACCATCTATATTCACACCTGACCATCTATACTCATACCTGACCATCTATACTTACACCTGACCATCTATACTCACTCCTGACCATCTATACTCATACCTGACCATCTATACTTACTCCTGACCATCTGTACTCACTCCTGACCATCTATACTCACACCTGACCATCTATATTCACACCTGACCATCTATACTCATACCTGACCATCTATACTTACACCTGACCATCTATACACACTCCTGACCATCTATACTCATACCTGACCATCTATACTTACTCCTGACCATCTGTACTCACTCCTGACCATCTATACTCACACCTGACCATCTATACTCACACCTGACAATCTATACTCACACCTGACCATCTATACTCACACCTGACCATCTATATTCACACCTGAGCATCTATACTTACACCTGACCATCTATACTCACTCCTGACCATCTATATTCACACCTGACCATCTATACTCACACCTGACCATCTATACTCACACCTGACCATCTATACTCACTCATGACTATCTATACTCATACCTGACCATCTATACTTACATTTGACCATCTATACTCATACCTGACCATCTATACTCACACCTGACCATCTATACTCACACCTCACCATCTATATTCACACCTGACCATCTATACCCATACCTGACCATTTATATTCACACCTGACCATCTATATTCACACCTGACCATCTATACTCACACCTGAACATCTATACTCACACCTGACCATCTATACTCACACCTGAACATCTATACTCACACCAGAACATCTATACTCACACCTGACCATCTATATACCCACCTGACCATCTATCCTCTCACCTGACCATCTATATTCACACCTGACCATCTATATTGTCACCTGACCATCTATACTCACACCTGACCATCTATATTCACACCTGAAATTCTATATTCACACTTGACCATCTATATTCACACCTGACCATCTATACTCACACCTGACCATCTATACCCACACCTGACCATCTATACCCACACCTGACCATCTATACTCACACCTGACTATCTATATTCACACCTGACCATCTATATTCACACCTGACCATCTATACTCACACCTGACCATCTAACCTCACACCTGGCCATCTATATTCACACTTGACCATCTATACTCACACCTGACTATCTATATTCACACCTGACCATCTATACTCACACCTGACCATCTATATTCACACCTGACCATCTATACTCACACCTGACCATCTATACTCACACCTGACCATCTATATTCATACCTGACCATCTATACTCACACCTGACCATCTAAACTCACACCTGGCCATCTATATTCACACTTGACCATCTATATTCACACCTGACCATCTCTTTTCACACCTGACCATCTATACTCACACCTGACCATCTATATTCACACCTGACCATCTATATTCACACCTGACCATCTATACTCATACCTGACCATCTATACTCACACCTGGCCATCTATGTTCACACTTGACCATCTATATTCACACCTGACTATCTATATTCACACCTGACCGTCTATACTCACACCTGACCATCTATATTCACACCTGACCATCTATACTCACACCTGACCATCTATACTCACACCTGACCATCTATATTAACACCTGACCATCTATACTTACACCTGACCATCTATACTCACTCCTGACCATCTATACTCATACCTGACCATCTATACTTATACCTGACCATCTGTACTCACTCCTGACCATCTATACTCACACCTGACCATCTATACTCACACCTGACAATCTATACTCACACCTGACCATCTATACTCACACCTGACCATCTATATTCACACCTGACCATCTATACTTACACCTGACAATCTATACTCACACCTGACCATCTATACTCATACCTGACCATCTATACTTACATTTGACCATCTATACTCATACCTCACCATCTATACTCACACCTGACCATCTATAATTACACCTCACCATCTATATTCACACCTGACCATCTATACCCACACCTGACCATTTATATTCACACCTGACCATCTATATTCACACCTGACCATCTATACTCACACCTGAATATCTATACTCACACCTGACCATCTATACTCACACCTGAACATCTATACTCACACCAGAACATCTATACTTACACCTGACCATCTATATTCCCACCTGACCATCTATCCTCTCACCTGACCATCTATATTCACACCTGACCATCTATATTGTCACCTGACCATCTATACTCACACCTGACCATCTATATTCACACCTGACCATCTATATTCACACTTGACCATCTATATTCACACCTGACCATCTATACTCACACCTGACCATCTATATTCACACTTGACCATCTATACTCACCCCTGACCATCTATATTCACACCTGTCCATCTATATTCACACCTGACCATCTATACTCACACTTGACCATCTATATTCACACCCGACCATCTATACTCACACCTGACCATCTATATTCACACCTGACCATCTATACTCACACCTGACCATCTATATACACACCTGCCCATCTATACTCAGACCTGGCCATCTATACTCACACCTGACCATCTATACTCACACCTGACCATCTATACTCATACCTGACCATCTATAGTTACCCCTGACCATTTATACTCACACGTGACCATCTATACATACACCTGACCATCTATATTCACACTTGACCATCTATTCTCACCCCTGACCATCTATATTCACACCTGACCATCTATATTCAAACCTGACCATCTATACTCACACCTGACCATCTATACTCACACCTGACCATCTATACTCATACCTGACCATCTATATTCACACCTGATCATCAATACTCACACCTGACCATCTATATTCACCCCTGACCATCTCTTTTCACACCTGACCATCTATATTCACACCTGACCATCTATACTAAGACCTGACCATCTATACTCACACCTAACCATCTATACTCACACCTGACCATCTATACTCACACCTGACCATCTATATTCAAACCTGACCATCTATACTCACAACGGACCATCTATATGCACACCTGACCATCTATACTCACACCTGACCATCTATACTCACACCTGACCATCTATATTCAGACCTGACCATCTATATTTACCCCTGACCATTTATACTCACACCTGACCATCTATAATCACACCTGACAATCTATACTCACAAATGACCATCTATATTTACCCTTGACCATCTATACTCATACCTGACCATCTATACTCACACCTGACCATCTATACTCACACCTGACCATCAATACTCACACCTGACCATCTATATTCACACCTGACCATCTATATTCACATCTGACCATCTATACTCACACCCGACCATCTATACTCACACCTGACCATCTCTATTCACACCTGACCATCTATACACACACCTGACCATCTATATTCATACCTGACCATCTGTATTCACACCTGACCATCAATACTCACACCTGACCGTCTATATTCATACCTGACCATCTATATACATACCTGACCATCTATAGTTACCCCTGACCATTTATACTCTCACCTGACCATCTATATTCACACCTGACCATCTATATTCACACCTGACCATCTATATTCACACCTGACCATCTATACTCAAACCAGACCATCTATACTCACACCTGACCATCTATATTCACACCTGACTATCTATACTCACACCTGACCATCTATATTCACACCTGACCATCTATACTCACATCTGACCATCTATATTCAATCCTGACTATCTATACTCACACCTGACCATCTATACTCACACCTGACTATCTATACTCACACCTGACCATCTATATTCACACCCGACCACCTATATTCATACCTGACCATCTATATTCCCACCAGACCATGTATACTCATACCTGACCATCTTTATTCACATCTGACAATCTATATTCACACCTGACCATCTATACTTACACCTGACGATCTATACTCACACCTGACCATCTATATTCACACCTGACCATCTATATTCAGACCTGACCATCTATATTCATACCTGAACATCTAAACTCACACTTGACCATCTATATTCACACCTGACCATCTCTTTTCACACCTGACCATCTATACTCACACCTGACCATCTATATTCATACCTGACCATCTATATTCACACCTGACCATCTATACTCATACCTGACCATCTATCCTCACACCTGACCATCTATATTCACACCTGACCATCTATACTCACACCTGACCATCTATACTCACACCTGACCATCTATACTCACACCTGACCAACTATACTCACACCTGACCATCTATATTCACACCTGACCATCTATATTCACACCTGACCATCTAGACTCATACCTGACCATCTATACTCACACCTGACCGTCTATATTCACACCTGACCATCTCTTTTCTCACCTGACCATCTATACTCACACCTGACCATCTATATTCACACCTGACCTTCTATATTCACTCCTGACCGTCTATCTTCACACCTGACCATCTATACTCAAACCTGACCATCTATACTCATACCTGACCATCTATACTCACACCTGACCATCTATATTCACACCTGACCATCTATACTCACACCTGGCCATCTATATTCACACTTGACCATCTATATTCACACCTGACCATCTATATTCACACCTGACCATCTATATTCACACCTGACCATCTATACTCACCTCTGACCATCTATACTCACACCTGACCATCTATATTCACACCTGACCATCTATATTCACACCTGACCATCTATATTCACACCTGACCATCTATACTCACCCCTGACCATCTATATTCACAACTGACCATCTATATTAACACCTGACCATCTATACTCACACCTGACCATCTATATTAACACCTGACCATCTATACTCACACCTGACCATCTATATTCACACCTGACCATCTATATCCACACCTGACCATCTATGCTCACACCTGACCATCTATAATCACACCTGACCATCTATATTCACACCTGACCATCTATACTCATACCTGACCATCTATACTTACACCTGACCATCTATACTCACTCCTGACCATCTATACTCATACCTGACCATCTATACTTACTCCTGACCATCTGTACTCACTCCTGACCATCTATACTCACACCTGACCATCTATACTCACACCTGACCATCTATATTCACACCTGACCATCTATACTTACACCTGACCATCTATACTCACTCCTGACCATCTATATTCACACCTGACCATCTATACTCACACCTGACCATCTATACTCACACCTGACCATCTATACTCACTCATGACTATCTATACTCATACCTGACCATCTATACTTACATTTGACCATCTATACTCATACCTGACCATCTATAATCACACCTGACCATCTATACTCACACCTCACCATCTATATTCACACCTGACCATCTATACCCATACCTGACCATTTATATTCACACCTGACCATCTATATTCACACCTGACCATCTATACTCACACCTGAACATCTATACTCACACCTGACCATCTATACTCACACCTGAACATCTATACTCACACCAGAACATCTATACTCACACCTGACCATCTATATACCTACCTGACCATCTATCCTCTCACCTGACCATCTATATTCACACCTGACCATCTATATTGTCACCTGACCATCTATACTCACACCTGACCATCTATATTCACACCTGAAATTCTATATTCACACTTGACCATCTATATTCACACCTGACCATCTATACTCACACCTGACCATCTATACCCACACCTGACCATCTATACCCACACCTGACCATCTATACTCACACCTGACCATCTATACTTACACCTGACCATATATACTCACACCTGACAATCTATACGCAGACCTGACCATCTATATTCACTCCTGACCATCTATACTCACCCCAGACCATCTATACTCACACATGAACATCTATATTCACAACTGACCATCTATACTCATACCTGACCATCTATACTCACACCTGACCATCTATATTCACACCTGACCATCTATACTCACACCTGACCATCTATACTCACACCTGACCATCTATACTCACACCTGACCATCTATATTCACACCTGACCATCTATATTCAGACCTGACCATCTATACTCACACATGACCATCTATATTCACACCTGACCATCCATACTCACACCTGAGCATCTATATTCACACCTGACCATCTATACTCACACCTGACCATCTATACTCACACCTGACCTTCTATATTCACACCTGACCATCTATATTCACACCTGACCATCTATACTCACACCTGACCATCTATACTCACACCTGACCATCTATATTCACACATGACCATCTATATTCACACCTGACCATCTATACTCACACCTGACCATCTATGCTCACAGCTGACCATCTATATTCACACCTGACCATCTGTATTCACACCGGACCATCTATACTCACACCTGACCATCTATATTCACACCTGACCATCTGTATTCACACCGGAACATCTATACTCACACCCGATAATCTATACTCACACCTGACCATCTATATTCACACCTGACCATCTATACTCACACCTGGCCATCTATATTCACACCTGACCATCTATATTCACACCTGACCATCTATACTCAAACCAGACCATCCATACTCACACCTGACCATCTATATTCACACTTGACCATCTATACTCACCCCTGACCATCTATATTCACACCTGACCATCTGTACTCACACCTGACCATCTATACTCACACCTGACCATCAATACTCACACCTGACCATCTATATTCACACCTGACCATCTATATTCACATCTGACCATCTATACTCACACCCGACCATCTATACTCACACCTGACCATCTCTATTCATACCTGACCATCTATACACACACCTGACCATCTATATTCATACCTGACCATCTGTATTCACACCTGACCATCAATACTCACACCTGACCATCTATATTCATACCTGACCATCTATATACATACCTGACCATCTATAGTTACCCCTGACCATTTATACTCTCACCTGACCATCTATATTCACACCTGACCATCTATATTCACACCTGACCATCTATATTCACACCTGACCATCTATACTCAAACCAGACCATCTATACTCACACCTGACCATCTATATTCACACCTGACTATCTATACTCACACCTGACCATCTATATTCACACCTGACCATCTATACTCACACCTGACCATCTATACTCAATCCTGACTATCTATACTCACACCTGACCATCTATACTCACACCTGACTATCTATACTCACACCTGACCATCTATATTCACACCCGACCACCTATATTCATACCTGACCATCTATATTCCCACCAGACCATGTATACTCATACCTGACCATCTTTATTCACATCTGACAATCTATATTCACACCTGACCATCTATACTTACACCTGACGATCTATACTCACACCTGACCATCTATATTCACACCTGACCATCTATATTCAGACCTGACCATCTATATTCATACCTGAACATCTAAACTCACACTTGACCATCTATATTCACACCTGACCATCTCTTTTCACACCTGACCATCTATACTCACACCTGACCATCTATATTCATACCTGACCATCTATATTCACACCTGACCATCTATACTCATACCTGACCATCTATCCTCACACCTGACCATCTATATTCACACCTGACCATCTATACTCACACCTGACCATCTATACTCACACCTGACCATCTATACTCACACCTGACCAACTATACTCACACCTGACCATCTATATTCACACCTGACCATCTATATTCACACCTGACCATCTATACTCATACCTGACCATCTATACTCACACCTGACCGTCTATATTCACACCTGACCATCTCTTTTCTCACCTGACCATCTATACTCACACCTGACCATCTATATTCACACCTGACCTTCTATATTCACTCCTGACCGTCTATCTTCACACCTGACCATCTATACTCAAACCTGACCATCTATACTCATACCTGACCATCTATACTCACACCTGACCATCTATATTCACACCTGACCATCTATACTCACACCTGGCCATCTATATTCACACTTGACCATCTATATTCACACCTGACCATCTATATTCACACCTGACCATCTATATTCACACCTGACCATCTATACTCACCTCTGACCATCTATACTCACACCTGACCATCTATATTCACACCTGACCATCTATATTCACACCTGACCATCTATATTCACACCTGACCATCTATACTCACCCCTGACCATCTATATTCACAACTGACCATCTATATTAACACCTGACCATCTATACTCACACCTGACCATCTATATTAACACCTGACCATCTATACTCACACCTGACCATCTATATTCACACCTGACCATCTATATCCACACCTGACCATCTATACTCACACCTGACCATCTATAATCACACCTGACCATCTATATTCACACCTGACCATCTATACTCATACCTGACCATCTATACTTACACCTGACCATCTATACTCACTCCTGACCATCTATACTCATACCTGACCATCTATACTTACTCCTGACCATCTGTACTCACTCCTGACCATCTATACTCACACCTGACCATCTATACTCACACCTGACAATCTATACTCACACCTGACCATCTATACTCACACCTGACCATCTATATTCACACCTGACCATCTATACTTACACCTGACCATCTATACTCACTCCTGACCATCTAGATTCACACCTGACCATCTATACTCACACCTGACCATCTATACTCACACCTGACCATCTATACTCACTCATGACTATCTATACTCATACCTGACCATCTATACTTACATTTGACCATCTATACTCATACCTGACCATCTATACTCACACCTGACCATCTATACTCACACCTCACCATCTATATTCACACCTGACCATCTATACCCATACCTGACCATTTATATTCACACCTGACCATCTATATTCACACCTGACCATCTATACTCACACCTGAACATCTATACTCACACCTGACCATCTATACTCACACCTGAACATCTATACTCACACCAGAACATCTATACTCACACCTGACCATCTATATACCTACCTGACCATCTATCCTCTCACCTGACCATCTATATTCACACCTGACCATCTATATTGTCACCTGACCATCTATACTCACACCTGACCATCTATATTCACACCTGAAATTCTATATTCACACTTGACCATCTATATTCACACCTGACCATCTATACTCACACCTGACCATCTATACCCACACCTGACCATCTATACCCACACCTGACCACCTATACTCACACCTGACCATCTATACTTACACCTGACCATATATACTCACACCTGACAATCTATACGCAGACCTGACCATCTATATTCACTCCTGACCATCTATACTCACCCCAGACCATCTATACTCACACATGAACATCTATATTCACAACTGACCATCTATACTCATACCTGACCATCTATACTCACACCTGACCATCTATATTCACACCTGACCATCTATACTCACACCTGACCATCTATACTCACACCTGACCATCTATACTCACACCTGACCATCTATATTCACACCTGACCATCTATATTCAGACCTGACCATCTATACTCACACATGACCATCTATATTCACACCTGACCATCCATACTCACACCTGAGCATCTATATTCACACCTGACCATCTATACTCACACCTGACCATCTATACTCACACCTGACCTTCTATATTCACACCTGACCATCTATATTCACACCTGACCATCTATACTCACACCTGACCATCTATACTCACACCTGACCATCTATATTCACACATGACCATCTATATTCACACCTGACCATCTATACTCACACCTGACCATCTATGCTCACAGCTGACCATCTATATTCACACCTGACCATCTGTATTCACACCGGACCATCTATACTCACACCTGACCATCTATATTCACACCTGACCATCTGTATTCACACCGGAACATCTATACTCACACCCGATAATCTATACTCACACCTGACCATCTATATTCACACCTGACCATCTATACTCACACCTGGCCATCTATATTCACACCTGACCATCTATATTCACACCTGACCATCTATACTCAAACCAGACCATCCATACTCACACCTGACCATCTATATTCACACTTGACCATCTATACTCACCCCTGACCATCTATATTCACACCTGACCATCTATATTCACACCTGACCATCTATACTAACACCTGACCATCCATACTCACACCTGACCATCCACACTCACACCTGACCATCTATATTCACACCAGACCATATATACTCACACCTGACCATCTATATTCACACCTGAACATCTATACTCACACCTGACCATCTATATTCACACCTGACTATCTATTCTCATACCTGACCATCTATACTCACACCTGACCATCTATACTCACACCTGACCATCTATACTCACACCTGACCATCTATATTCACACTTGACCATCTATATTCACACCTGACAATCTCTTTTCACACCTGACCATCTGTACTCACACCTGACCATCTATATTCACACCTGACCATCTATATTCACACCTGACCATCTATACTCACACCTGACCATCTATACTTACACCTGACCATCTATACTCACACCTGACTATCTATATTCACACCTGACCATCTATATTCACACCTGACCATCTATACTCACACCTGACCATCTATATTCACACCTGACCATCTATACTCACACCTGACCATCTATATTCACACCTGACCATCTATATTCACACCTGACCATCTATACTCACACCTGACCATCTATACTCACACCTGACCATCTATATTCACACCTGACCATCTATACTCATACCTGACCATCTATACTCACACCTGACCATCTATATTCACACATGACCATCTATATTCACACCTGACCATCTATATTCACACCTGACCTTCTATACTCACACCTGACCATCTATATTCACACCTGACCATCTATACTCACACCTGACCATCTATACTCACACCTGACCATCTATATTCACACCTGACCATCTATATTCACACCTGACCATCTATACTCACACCTGACCATCTATATTTACCCCTGACCATTTATACTCACACCTGACCATCTATACTCACACCTGACCATCTATATTCAGACCTGACCATCTATATTTACCCCTGACCATTTATACTCACACCTGACCATCTATACTCACACCTGACCATCTATATTCAGACCTGACCATCTATATTTACCCCTGACCATTTATACTCACACCTGACCATCTATACTCACACCTGACCATCTATATTCACACCTGACCATCTATATTCACACCTGACCATCTATACTCACACCTGACCATCTATATTTACCCCTGACCATTTATACTCACACCTGACCATCTATACTCACACCTGACCATCTATATTCAGACCTGACCATCTATATTTACCCCTGACCATTTATACTTACACTTGACCATCTATACTCAAAGCTGACCATCTATACTCACACCTGACCATCTATATTTACCCCTGACCATCTATACTCATACCTGACCATCTATACTCACACATGACCATCTATATTCACACCTGACCATCTATATTCACACCTGACCATCTATACTCACACCTGACCATCTATATTCACACCTGACCATCTATACTCACACCTGACCGTCTATACTCACACCTGACCATCTATATTCACACCTGACCATCTATATTCACACCTGACCATCTATATTCATACCTGACCATCTGTATTCACACCTGACCATCTATACTCACACCTGACCATCTATATTCACACCTGACCATCTATATTCACACCTGACCATCTATATTCATACCTGACCATCTGTATTGACACCTGACCATCTATACTCACACCTGACCATCTATATTCACACCTGACCATCTATACTCAATCCTGACCATCTATACTCACACCTGACCATCTATATTCACACCCGACCATCTAAATTCATACCTGACCATCTATATTCCCACCTGACCATGTATACTCATACCTGACCATCCTTATTCACATCTGACCATCTATATTCACACCTGACCATCTATATTCACACCTGACCATCTATACTCACACCTGAACATCTATATTCACTCCTGACCATCTATACTCACCCCTGACCATCTATACTCATACCTGAACATCTATATTCACACCTGACCATCTATATTCACAGCTGACCATCTATACTCACACCTGACCATCTATACTCACACCTGACCATCTATACTCACACCTGGCCATCTATATTCACACTTGACAATCTATATTCACACATGACCATCTATACTCACAGCTGACCATCTATACTCACACCTGACCATCTATATTCACACCGGACCATCTATACTCACACCTGACCATCTATACTCACACCTGACCATATTCACACCTGACCATCTATACTCACACCTGACCATCTATATTCGCACCTGACCATCTATATTCACACCGGACCATCTATACTCACACCTGACCATCTATACTCACACCTGACCATATTCACACCTGACCATCTATACTCACACCTGACCATCTATACTCACACCTGACCAACTATACTCACACCTGACCATCTATATTCACACCTGACCATCTATATTCACACCTGACTATCTATACTCATACCTGACCATCCATACTCACACCTGACCATCTATACTCACACCTGACCATCTATACTCACACCTGACCATCTATATTCACACCTGGCCATCTATATTCACACTTGACCATATATATTCACACCTGACCATCTCTTTTCACACCTGACCATCTATACTCACACCTGACCATCTATATTCACACCTGACCATCTATATTCACACCTGACCATCTATACTCACACCTTACCATCTAAACCCACACCTGACCATCTATACTCACACCTGACCATCTATACTTACACCTGACCATCTATACTCACACCTGACTATCTATATTCACACCTGACCATCTATATTCACACCTGACCATCTATACTCACACCTGACCATCTATATTCACACCTGACCATCTATACTCACACCTGACCATCTATATTCACACCTGACCATCTATACTCACACCTGACCATCTATACTCACACCTGGCCATCTATATTCACACTTGACCATCTATATTCACACCTGACCATCTCTTTTCACACCTGACCATCTATACTCACACCTGACCATCTATATTCACACCTGACCATCTATACTCACACCTGACCATCTGCAGCCACTCCTGACCATCTATATTAACACCTGTCCATCTATACTCACACCTGACCATCTATATTCACACCTGACCATCTATAGCCACTCCTGACCATCTATATTAACAACTGTCCATCTATACTCACACCTGACCATCTATATTAACACCTGACCATCTATACTTATACCTGACCATCTGTACTCACTCCTGACCATCTATACTCACACCTGACCATCTATACTCACACCTGACCATCTACATTCACACCTGACCATCTATACTTACACCTGACAATCTATACTCACACCTGACCATCTATACTCATACCTGACCATCTATACTTACATTTGACCATCTATACTCATACCTCACCATCTATACTCACACCTGACCATCTATAATCACACCTCACCATCTATATTCACACCTGACCATCTATACCCACACCTGACCATTTATATTCACACCTGACCATCTATATTCACACCTGACCATCTATACTCACACCTGAATATCTATCCTCTCACCTGACCATCTATATTCACACCTGACCATCTATATTGTCACCTGACCATCTATACTCACACCTGACCATCTATATTCACACCTGACCATCTATATTCACACTTGACCATCTATATTCACACCTGACCATCTATACTCACACCTGACCATCTATAATCACACCTGACCATCTATATTCACACCTGTCCATCTATATTCACACCTGACCATCTATACTCACACTTGACCTTCTATATTCACACCCGACCATCTATACTCACACCTGACCATCTATATTCACACCTGACCATCTATACTCACACCTGACCATCTATATACACACCTGACCATCTATACTCAGACCTGGCCATCTATACTCACACCTGACCATCTATACTCACACCTGACCATCTATTCTCATACCTGACCATCTATAGTTACCCCTGACCATTCATACTCACACCTGACCATCTATACATACACCTGACCATCTATACTCACACTTGACCATCTATTCTCACCCCTGACCATCTATATTCACACCTGACCATCTATATTCAAACCTGACCATCTATACTCACACCTGACCATCTATACTCACACCTGACCATCTATACTCATACCTGACCATCTATATTCACACCTGACCATCAATACTCACACCTGACCATCTATAATCACACCTGACCATCTATATTCACACCTGTCCATCTATATTCACACCTGACCATCTATACTCACACTTGACCTTCTATATTCACACCCGACCATTTATACTCACACCTGACCATCTATATTCACACCTGACCATCTATACTCACACCTGACCATCTATATACACACCTGACCATCTATACTCAGACATGGCCATCTATACTCACACCTGACCATCTATACTCACACCTGACCATCTATACTCATACCTGACCATCTATAGTTACCCCTGACCATTCATACTCACACCTGACCATCTATACATACACCTGACCATCTATACTCACACTTGACCATCTATTCTCACCCCTGACCATCTATATTCACACCTGACCATCTATATTCAAACCTGACCATCTATACTCACACCTGACCATCTATACTCACACCTGACCATCTATACTCATACCTGACCATCTATATTCACACCTGACCATCAATACTCACACCTGACCATCTATATTCACCCCTGACCATCTCTTTTCACACCTGACCATCTATATTCACACCTGACCATCTATACTCAGACCTGACCATCTATACTCACACCTAACCATCTATACTCACACCTGACCATCTATACTCACACCTGACCATCTATATTCAAACCTGACCATCTATACTCACAACTGACCATCTATACTCACACCTGACCATCTATACTCACACCTGACCATCTATATTTACCCCTGACCATTTATACTCACACCTGACCATCTATACTCACACGTGACCATCTATATTCAGACCTGACCATCTATATTTACCCCTGACCATTTATACTCACACCTGACCATCTATAATCACACCTGACAATCTATACTCACACCTGACCATCTATATTTACCCCTGACCATCTATACTCATACCTGACCATCTATACTCACACCTGACCATCTATATTCACACCTGACCATCTATACTCACACCTGACCATCTATACTCACACCTGACCATCTATACTCACACCTGACCATCTATATTCACACCTGACCATCTATATACACATCTGACCATCTATACTCACACCCGACCATCTATACTCTCACCTGACCATCTCTATTCACACCTGACCATCTATACTCACACCTGACCATCTATATTCATACCTGACCATCTGTATTCACACCTGACCATCTATACTCACACCTGACCATCTATATTCATACCTGACCATCTATATACATACCTGACCATCTATAGTTACCCCTGACCATTTATACTCTCACCTGACCATCTATATTCACACCTGACCATCTATATTCACACCTGACCATCTATATTCACACCTGACCATCTATACTCAAACCAGACCATCTATACACACACCTGACCATCTATATTCACACCTGACTATCTATACTCACACCTGACCATCTATATTCACACCTGACCATCTATACTCACACCTGACTATCTATACTCACACCTGACCATCTATACTCAATCATGACTATCTATACTCACACCTCACCATCTATACTCACACCTGACTATCTATACTCACACCTGACCATCTATATTCACACCTGACCATCTATATTCATACCTGACCATCTATATTCCCACTTGACCATGTATACTCACACCTGACCATCTATACTCACATCTGACAATCTATATTCACACCTGACCATCTATACTTACACCTGACGATCTATACTCACACGTAACCATCTATATTCACTCCTGACCATCTATATTCACACCTGACCATCTATACTCACACCTGACCATCTATACTCACACCGGACCATCTATATTCACACCTGACCATCTATATTCACACCGGACCATCTATATTCACACCTGACCATCTATACTCACACCTGACCATCTATACTCACACCTGACCATCTATATTCACACCTGACCATCTATACTCATACCTGACCATCTATACTCACACCTGACCATCTATATTCACACCTGACCATCTATATTCAGACCCGAACATCTATATTCATACCTGAACATCTAAACTCACACTTGACCATCTATATTCACACCTGACCATCTCTTTTCACACCTGACCATCTATACTCACACCTGACCATCTATATTCACACCTGACCATCTATATTCACACCTGACCATCTATACTCATACCTGACCATCTATACTCACACCTGACCATCTATATTCACACCTGACCATCTATATTCACACCTGAAATTCTATATTCACACTTGACCATCTATACTCACACCTGACCATCCATACTCACACCTGAGCATCTATATTCACACCTGACCATCTATACTCACACCTGACCATCTATACTCACACCTGACCATCTAAACTCACACCTGACCATCTATATTCACACCTGACCATCTATACTCACACCTGACCATCTATACTCACACCTGACAATCTGTATTCACACCTGACCATCTATACTCACACCTGACCATCTAAACTCACACCTGACCATCTATATTCACACCTGACCATCTATACTCACACCTGACCATCTATACTCACACCTGACCATCTATATTCATACCTGACCATCTGTATTCACACCGGACCATCTATACTCACACCTGACCATCTATATTCATACCTGACCATCTGTATTCAGACCGGAACATCTATACTCACACCCGATAATCTATACTCACACCTGACCATCTATATTCACACCTGACCATCTATACTCACACCTGACCATCTATATTCACACCTGACCATCTATACTCAAACCAGACCATCCATACTCACATCTGACCATCTATATTCACACTTGACCATCTATACTCACCCCTGACCATCTATATTCACACCTGACCATCTATATTCACACCTGACCATCTATACTCACACCTGACCATCCATACTCACACCTGACCATCACACTCACACCTGACCATCTATATTCACACCAGACCAACTATACTCACACCTGACCATCTATATTCACACCTGAACATCTATACTCAGACCTCACCATCTATATTCAAACGAGACCATCTATATTCATACCTGACCATCGATATTCACACCTGACCATCTCCTTTCATACCTGACCATCTATACTCACACCTGACCATCTATACTCACACCTGACCATCTATACTCAAACCTGACCATCTATACTCACACCTGACCATCTATACTCACACCTGACCTTCTGTATTCACACCTGACCATCTATATTTACCCCTGACCATTTATACTCACACCTGACCATCTATACTCACACCTGACCATCTATATTCACACCTGACCATCTATATTCAGACCTGACCATCTATACTCACACATGACCATCTATACTCACACCTGACCATCTATACTCACACCCGACCATCTATACTCACACCTGACCATCTATATTCACACCTGACCATCTATACTCACACCCGACCATCTATACTCACACCTGACCATCTATACTCACACATGACCATCTATACTCACACCTGACCATCTATACTCATACCTGACCATCTATACTCACACCTGACCATCTATACTCACACCCAACCATCTATACTCACACCTGACCATCTCTACTAACACATGACCATCTATACTCACACCTGACCATCTATACTCATACCTGACCATCTATATTCACACCTGACCATCTGTACTCACACCCGACCATCTATACTCACACCTGACCATCTGTATTCACACCTGACCATCTATACTCACACCTGACCATCTATATTCACACCAGACCATCAATACTCACACCTGACCATCTATACTCACACCTGACCATCTATATTCACACCAGACCATCTATACTCACACCTGACCATCTATACTCAGAGCTGACCATCTATATTCACACCTGACCATCTATATTCATACCTGACCATCTGTATTCATACCTGACCATCTATACTCACACCTGACCATCTATACTCACAGCTGACCATCTATACACACACCTGACCATCTATATTCATACCTGACCATCTATACTTACACCTGACCATCTATACTCACACCTGACCATCTATACTCACACCCGACCATCTATACTCACACCTGACCATCTGTATTCACACCTGACCATCTATACTCACACCTGACCATCTATATTCACACCAGACCATCAATACTCACACCTGATCATCTATATTCACACCTGACCATCTATACTCAGAGCTGACCATCTATATTCACACCTGACCATCTATATTCATACCTGACCATCTGTATTCATACCTGACCATCTATACTCACACCTGACCATCTATACTCACACCTGACCACCTATACTCACATCTGACCATCTATACTCACACCGAAACATCTATATTCACACCTGACCATCTATACTCACACCTGACCATCTATACTCACACCTGGCCATCTATATTCACACTTGACCATCTCTATTCACACCTGACCATCTATATTCACACCTGACCATCTATACTCTAACCTGGCCATCTATATTCACACGTGACCATTTATATTCGCACCTGACCATCTATATTCACACCTGACCATCTATATTCACACGTGACCATCTATATTCGCACCTGACCATCTATATTCACACCTGACCATCTATACTCACACTTGACCATCTATATTCGCACCTGAACATCTATATTCACACCTGACCATCTATATTCACACCTGACCATCTATACTCACACCGGACCATCTATAATCACAACTGATAATCTATATTCACACCTGACCATCTATACCCATGCCTGACCATCTATAATCACACCTGACCATCTATACTCACACCTGAACATTTATATTCACACCTGACCATCTATATTCACACCTGACCATCTATACTTACACCTGACCATCTATACTCAATCCTGACCATCTATACATACACCTGACCATCTATACTCACACCTGACCATCTATACTCATACCTGACCATCTATACTCACACCTGACCATCTATATTCACACCTGACCATCTATACTCACACCTGATCATCTATAGTCACACCTGACCATCTATCCTCACTCCTGACTATCTATACTCATACCTGACCATCTATACTTACACCTGACCATCTATACTCACACCTGACCATCTATACTCACACCTGACCATCTATACTCACACCTGACCATCTATATTCACACCTGACCATCTATACTCACACCTGACCATCTATACTCACACCTGAACATCTATATTCACACCTGACCATCTATACTCACACCTGACCATCTATACTCACACATGACCATCTACATTCACACCTGACCATCTATACTCACACCGGACCATCTATATTTACTCCTGACCATCTATACTCACCCCTGACCATCTATACTCACACCTGAACATCTATATTCACACCTGACCATCTATATTTACTCCTGACCATCTATACTCACCCCTGACCATCTATACTCACACCTGAATATCTATACTCACACCTGACAATCTATACTCACACCTGACCATCTATACTCACACCTGACCATCTATACTCACACCTGACCATCTATACTCACACCTGACCATCTATACTCACACCTGACCTTCTGTATTCACACCTGACCACCTATATTTACCCCTGACCATTTATACTCACACCTGACCATCTATACTCACACCTGACCATCTATATTCACACCTGACCATCTATATTCAGACCTGACCATCTATACTCACACATGACCATCTATACTCACACCTGACCATCTATACTCACACCCGACCATCTATACTCACACCTGACCATCTATATTCACACCTGACCATCTATACTCACACCCGACCATCTATACTCACACCTGACCATCTATACTCACACATGACCATCTATACTCACACCTGACCATCTATACTCATACCTGACCATCTATACTCACACCTGACCATCTATACTCACACCCAACCATCTATACTCACACCTGACCATCTATACTCACACATGACCATCTATACTCACACCCGACCATCTATACTCATACCTGACCATCTATATTCACACCTGACCATCTGTACTCACACCCGACCATCTATACTCACACCTGACCATCTGTATTCACACCTGACCATCTATACTCACACCTGACCATCTATATTCAACACCAGACCATCAATACTCACACCTGACCATCTATACTCACACCTGACCATCTATATTCACACCAGACCATCTATACTCAGACCTGACCATCTATACTCAGAGCTGACCATCTATATTCACACCTGACCATCTATATTCATACCTGACCATCTGTATTCATACCTGACCATCTATACTCACACCTGACCATCTATACTCACAGCTGACCATCTATACTCACACCTGACCATCTATATTCATACCTGACCATCTATACATACACCTGACCATCTATACTCACACCTGACCATCTATACTCACACCCGACCATCTATACTCACACCTGACCATCTGTATTCACACCTGACCATCCATACTCACACCTGACCATCACACTCACACCTGACCATCTATATTCACACCAGACCAACTATACTCACACCTGACCATCTATATTCACACCTGAACATCTATACTCAGACCTCACCATCTATATTCAAACGAGACCATCTATATTCATACCTGACCATCGATATTCACACCTGACCATCTCCTTTCATACCTGACCATCTATACTCACACCTGACCATCTATACTCACACCTGACCATCTATACTCAAACCTGACCATCTATACTCACACCTGACCATCTATACTCACACCTGACCTTCTGTATTCACACCTGACCATCTATATTTACCCCTGACCATTTATACTCACACCTGACCATCTATACTCACACCTGACCATCTATATTCACACCTGACCATCTATATTCAGACCTGACCATCTATACTCACACATGACCATCTATACTCACACCTGACCATCTATACTCACACCCGACCATCTATACTCACACCTGACCATCTATATTCACACCTGACCATCTATACTCACACCCGACCATCTATACTCACACCTGACCATCTATACTCACACATGACCATCTATACTCACACCTGACCATCTATACTCATACCTGACCATCTATACTCACACCTGACCATCTATACTCACACCCAACCATCTATACTCACACCTGACCATCTCTACTAACACATGACCATCTATACTCACACCTGACCATCTATACTCATACCTGACCATCTATATTCACACCTGACCATCTGTACTCACACCCGACCATCTATACTCACACCTGACCATCTGTATTCACACCTGACCATCTATACTCACACCTGACCATCTATATTCACACCAGACCATCAATACTCACACCTGACCATCTATACTCACACCTGACCATCTATATTCACACCAGACCATCTATACTCACACCTGACCATCTATACTCAGAGCTGACCATCTATATTCACACCTGACCATCTATATTCATACCTGACCATCTGTATTCATACCTGACCATCTATACTCACACCTGACCATCTATACTCACAGCTGACCATCTATACACACACCTGACCATCTATATTCATACCTGACCATCTATACTTACACCTGACCATCTATACTCACACCTGACCATCTATACTCACACCCGACCATCTATACTCACACCTGACCATCTGTATTCACACCTGACCATCTATACTCACACCTGACCATCTATATTCACACCAGACCATCAATACTCACACCTGATCATCTATATTCACACCTGACCATCTATACTCAGAGCTGACCATCTATATTCACACCTGACCATCTATATTCATACCTGACCATCTGTATTCATACCTGACCATCTATACTCACACCTGACCATCTATACTCACACCTGACCACCTATACTCACATCTGACCATCTATACTCACACCGAAACATCTATATTCACACCTGACCATCTATACTCACACCTGACCATCTATACTCACACCTGGCCATCTATATTCACACTTGACCATCTCTATTCACACCTGACCATCTATATTCACACCTGACCATCTATACTCTAACCTGGCCATCTATATTCACACGTGACCATTTATATTCGCACCTGACCATCTATATTCACACCTGACCATCTATATTCACACGTGACCATCTATATTCGCACCTGACCATCTATATTCACACCTGACCATCTATACTCACACTTGACCATCTATATTCGCACCTGAACATCTATATTCACACCTGACCATCTATATTCACACCTGACCATCTATACTCACACCGGACCATCTATAATCACAACTGATAATCTATATTCACACCTGACCATCTATACCCATGCCTGACCATCTATAATCACACCTGACCATCTATACTCACACCTGAACATTTATATTCACACCTGACCATCTATATTCACACCTGACCATCTATACTTACACCTGACCATCTATACTCAATCCTGACCATCTATACATACACCTGACCATCTATACTCACACCTGACCATCTATACTCATACCTGACCATCTATACTCACACCTGACCATCTATATTCACACCTGACCATCTATACTCACACCTGATCATCTATAGTCACACCTGACCATCTATCCTCACTCCTGACTATCTATACTCATACCTGACCATCTATACTTACACCTGACCATCTATACTCACACCTGACCATCTATACTCACACCTGACCATCTATACTCACACCTGACCATCTATATTCACACCTGACCATCTATACTCACACCTGACCATCTATACTCACACCTGAACATCTATATTCACACCCTGACCATCTATACTCACACCTGACCATCTATACTCACACATGACCATCTACATTCACACCTGACCATCTATACTCACACCGGACCATCTATATTTACTCCTGACCATCTATACTCACCCCTGACCATCTATACTCACACCTGAACATCTATATTCACACCTGACCATCTATATTTACTCCTGACCATCTATACTCACCCCTGACCATCTATACTCACACCTGAATATCTATACTCACACCTGACAATCTATACTCACACCTGACCATCTATACTCACACCTGACCATCTATACTCACACCTGACCATCTATACTCACACCTGACCATCTATACTCACACCTGACCTTCTGTATTCACACCTGACCACCTATATTTACCCCTGACCATTTATACTCACACCTGACCATCTATACTCACACCTGACCATCTATATTCACACCTGACCATCTATATTCAGACCTGACCATCTATACTCACACATGACCATCTATACTCACACCTGACCATCTATACTCACACCCGACCATCTATACTCACACCTGACCATCTATATTCACACCTGACCATCTATACTCACACCCGACCATCTATACTCACACCTGACCATCTATACTCACACATGACCATCTATACTCACACCTGACCATCTATACTCATACCTGACCATCTATACTCACACCTGACCATCTATACTCACACCCAACCATCTATACTCACACCTGACCATCTATACTCACACATGACCATCTATACTCACACCCGACCATCTATACTCATACCTGACCATCTATATTCACACCTGACCATCTGTACTCACACCCGACCATCTATACTCACACCTGACCATCTGTATTCACACCTGACCATCTATACTCACACCTGACCATCTATATTCACACCAGACCATCAATACTCACACCTGACCATCTATACTCACACCTGACCATCTATATTCACACCAGACCATCTATACTCAGACCTGACCATCTATACTCAGAGCTGACCATCTATATTCACACCTGACCATCTATATTCATACCTGACCATCTGTATTCATACCTGACCATCTATACTCACACCTGACCATCTATACTCACAGCTGACCATCTATACTCACACCTGACCATCTATATTCATACCTGACCATCTATACATACACCTGACCATCTATACTCACACCTGACCATCTATACTCACACCCGACCATCTATACTCACACCTGACCATCTGTATTCACACCTGACCATCTATACTCACACCTGACCATCTATATTCACACCAGACCATCAATACTCACACCTGACCATCTATATTCACACCTGACCATCTATACTCAGAGCTGACCATCTATATTCACACCTGACCATCTATATTCATACCTGACCATCTGTATTCATACCTGACCATCTATACTCACACCTGACCATCTATACTCACACCTGACCATCTATACTCACATCTGACCATCTATACTCACACCAAAACATCTATATTCACACCTGACCATCTATACTCACACCTGACCATCTGTACTCACACCTGGCCATCTATATTCACACTTGACCATCTATATTCACACCTGACCATCTATATTCACACCTGACCATCTATACTCAAACCTGGCCATCTATATTCACACGTGACCATCTATATTCGCACCTGACCATCTATATTCACACCTGACCATCTATACTCAAACCTGGCCATCTATATTCACACGTGACCATCTATATTCGCACCTGACCATCTATATTCACACCTGACCATCTATATTCACACGTGACCATCTATATTCGCACCTGACCATCTATATTCACACCTGACCATCTATACTCACACTTGACCAACTATATTCGCACCTGAACATCTATATTCACACCTGACCATCTATATTCACACCTGACCATCTATACTCACACCGGACCATCTATAATCACAACTGATAATCTATATTCACACCTGACCATCTATACCCATGCCTGACCATCTATAATCACACCTGACCATCTATACTCACACCTGAACATTTATATTCACACCTGACCATCTATATTCACACCTGACCATCTATACTTACACCTGACCATCTATACTCAATCCTGACCATCTATACATACACCTGACCATCTATACTCACACCTGACCATCTATACTCATACCTGACCATCTATACTCACACCTGACCATCTATATTCACACCTGACCATCTATACTCACACCTGATCATCTATAGTCACACCTGACCATCTATCCTCACTCCTGACTATCTATACTCATACCTGACCATCTATACTTACACCTGACCATCTATACTCACACCTGACCATCTATACTCACACCTGACCATCTATACTCACACCTGACCATCTATATTCACACCTGACCATCTATACTCACACCTGACCATCTATACTCTTACCTGAACATCTATATTGACACCTGACCATCTATACTCACACCTGACCATCTATACTCACACCTGACCATCTACATTCACACCTGACCATCTATACTCACACCGGACCATCTATATTTACTCCTGACCATCTATACTCACCCCTGACCATCTATACTCACACCTGAACATCTATATTCACACCTGACCATCTATATTTACTCCTGACCATCTATACTCACCCCTGACCATCTATACTCACACCTGAATATCTATACTCACACCTGACAATCTATACTCACACCTGACCATCTATACTCACACCTGACCATCTATATTCACACCTGACCATCTATATTCACACCTGACCATCTATACTCACACCTGACCATCTATACTCACACCTGACCATCTATACCCACACCTGACCATCTATACACACACCTGACCATCTATACTCACACCTGACCATCCATACTCACACCTGACCATCTATATTCACACCTGACCATCTATACCCACACCTGACGATCCATACTCACACCTGACCATCTATATTCACACCTGACCATCTATATTCACACCTGACAATCTATATTCACTCCTGACCATCTATATTCACACCTGACCATCTATATTCGCACCTGACCATCTATATTCACAACTGACCATCTATACTCACACCTGACCATCTATACCCACACCTGACCATCTATACCCACACCTGACCATCTATACTCACACCTGACCATCTATACTTACACCTGACCATCTATACTCACACCTGACCATCTATACTCAGACCTGACCATCTATATTCACTCCTGACCATCTATACTCACCCCAGACCATCTATACTCACACCTGAACATCTATATTCACACCTGACCGTCTATACTCATACCTGACCATCTATACTCACACCTGACCATCTATATTCACACCTGACCATGTATACTTACACCTGACCATCTATACTCAATCCTGACCATCTATATATACACCTGACCATCTATACTCACACCTGACCATCTATACTCATACCTGTCCATCTATACTCACACCTGACCATCTATATTCACACCTGACCATCTATAATCACACCTGACCATCTATAGTCACACCTGACCATTTATACTCACTCCTGACTATCTATACTCATACCTGACCATCTATACTTACACCTGACCATCTATACTCACACCTGACCATCTATACTCACACCTGACCATCTATACTCACACCTGACCATCTATATTCACACCTGACCATCTATATTCACACCTGACCATCTATACTCACACTTCACCATCTATACTCACACCTGAACATCTATATTCACACCTGACCATCTATACCCACACCTGACCATCTATATTCACACCTGACAATCTATATTCACACCTGACCATCTATATTCACACCTGACCGTCTATATTCACACCTGACAATCTATATTCACACCTGACCATCTATACTCACACCTGACCATCTATACTCACACCTGACCATCTATATTTACTCCTGACCATCTATACTCACCCCTGACCATCTATACTCACACCTGAAAATCTATATTCACACCTGACCATCTATACTCATACCTGACCATCTATACTCACACCTGACCATCTATATTTACTCCTGACCATCTATACTCACCCCTGACCATCTATACTCACACCTGAACATCTATATTCACACCTGACCATCTATACTCATACCTGACCATCTATATTCACACCTGACCATCTATACTCACACTTCACCATCTATACTCACACCTGAACATCTATATTCACACCTGACCATCTATACCCACACCTGACCATCTATATTCACACCTGACAATCTATATTCACACCTGACCATCTATATTCACACCTGACCATCTATATTCACACCTGACCATCTATATTCACACGTGACCATCTATATTCGCACCTGACCATCTATATTCACACCTGACCATCTATACTCACACTTGACCATCTATATTCGCACCTGAACATCTATATTCACACCTGACCATCTATATTCACACCTGACCATCTATACTCACACCGGACCATCTATAATCACAACTGATAATCTATATTCACACCTGACCATCTATACCCATGCCTGACCATCTATAATCACACCTGACCATCTATACTCACACCTGAACATTTATATTCACACCTGACCATCTATATTCACACCTGACCATCTATACTTACACCTGACCATCTATACTCAATCCTGACCATCTATACATACACCTGACCATCTATACTCACACCTGACCATCTATACTCATACCTGACCATCTATACTCACACCTGACCATCTATATTCACACCTGACCATCTATACTCACACCTGATCATCTATAGTCACACCTGACCATCTATCCTCACTCCTGACTATCTATACTCATACCTGACCATCTATACTTACACCTGACCATCTATACTCACACCTGACCATCTATACTCACACCTGACCATCTATATTCACACCTGACCATCTATATTCACACCTGACCATCTATACTCACACCTGACCATCTATACTCACACCTGAACATCTATATTCACACCTGACCATCTATACTCACACCTGACCATCTATACTCACACCTGACCATCTACATTCACACCTGACCATCTATACTCACACCGGACCATCTATATTTACTCCTGACCATCTATACTCACCCCTGACCATCTATACTCACACCTGAACATCTATATTCACACCTGACCATCTATATTTACTCCTGATCATCTATACTCACCCCTGACCATCTATACTCACACCTGAATATCTATACTCACACCTGACAATCTATACTCACACCTGACCATCTATACTCACACCTGACCATCTATATTCACACCTGACCATCCATATTCACACCTGACCATCTATACTCACACCTGACCATCTATACTCACACCTGACCATCTATACCCACACCTGACCATCTATACACACACCTGACCATCTATACTCACACCTGACCATCCATACTCACACCTGACCATCTATATTCACACCTGACCATCTATACCCACACCTGACCATCCATACTCACACCTGACCATCTATATTCACACCTGACCATCTATATTCACACCTGACAATCTATATTCACTCCTGACCATCTATATTCACACCTGACCATCTATATTCGCACCTGACCATCTATATTCACACCTGACCATCTATACTCACACCTGACCATCTATACCCACACCTGACCATCTATACCCACACCTGACCATCTATACTCACACCTGACCATCTATACTTACACCTGACCATCTATACTCACACCTGACCATCTATACTCAGACCTGACCATCTATATTCACTCCTGACCATCTATACTCACCCCAGACCATCTATACTCACACCTGAACATCTATATTCACACCTGACCGTCTATACTCATACCTGACCATCTATACTCACACCTGACCATCTATATTCACACCTGACCATCTATACTTACACCTGACCATGTATACTCAATCCTGACCATCTATATATACACCTGAACATCTATACTCACACCTGACCATCTATACTCATACCTGTCCATCTATACTCACACCTGACCATCTATATTCACACCTGACCATCTATAATCACACCTGACCATCTATAGTCACACCTGACCATTTATACTCACTCCTGACTATCTATACTCATACCTGACCATCTATACTTACACCTGACCATCTATACTCACACCTGACCATGTATACTCACACCTGACCATCTATACTCACACCTGACCATCTATATTCACACCTGACCATCTATATTCACACCTGACCATCTATGCTCACACTTCACCATCTATACTCACACCTGAACATCTATATTCACACCTGACCATCTATACCCACACCTGACCATCTATATTCACACCTGACAATCTATATTCACACCTGACCATCTATATTCACACCTGACAATCTATATTCACACCTGACCATCTATATTCACACCTGACCGTCTATATTCACACCTGACAATCTATATTCACACCTGACCATCTATACTCACACCTGACCATCTATACTCACACCTGACCATCTATATTTACTCCTGACCATCTATACTCACCCCTGACCATCTATACTCACACCTGAAAATCTATATTCACACCTGACCATCTATACTCATACCTGACCATCTATACTCACACCTGACCATCTATATTTACTCCTGACCATCTATACTCACCCCTGACCATCTATACTCACACCTGAACATCTATATTCACACCTGACCATCTATACTCATACCTGACCATCTATATTCACACCTGACCATCTATACTCACACTTCACCATCTATACTCACACCTGAACATCTATATTCACACCTGACCATCTATACCCACACCTGACCATCTATATTCACACCTGACAATCTATATTCACACCTGACCATCTATATTCACACCTGACCATCTATATTCACACCTGACCATCTATATTCACACGTGACCATCTATATTCGCACCTGACCATCTATATTCACACCTGACCATCTATACTCACACTTGACCATCTATATTCGCACCTGAACATCTATATTCACACCTGACCATCTATATTCACACCTGACCATCTATACTCACACCGGACCATCTATAATCACAACTGATAATCTATATTCACACCTGACCATCTATACCCATGCCTGACCATCTATAATCACACCTGACCATCTATACTCACACCTGAACATTTATATTCACACCTGACCATCTATATTCACACCTGACCATCTATACTTACACCTGACCATCTATACTCAATCCTGACCATCTATACATACACCTGACCATCTATACTCACACCTGACCATCTATACTCATACCTGACCATCTATACTCACACCTGACCATCTATATTCACACCTGACCATCTATACTCACACCTGATCATCTATAGTCACACCTGACCATCTATCCTCACTCCTGACTATCTATACTCATACCTGACCATCTATACTTACACCTGACCATCTATACTCACACCTGACCATCTATACTCACACCTGACCATCTATACTCACACCTGACCATCTATATTCACACCTGACCATCTATACTCACACCTGACCATCTATACTCACACCTGAACATCTATATTCACACCTGACCATCTATACTCACACCTGACCATCTATACTCACACCTGACCATCTACATTCACACCTGACCATCTATACTCACACCGGACCATCTATATTTACTCCTGACCATCTATACTCACCCCTGACCATCTATACTCACACCTGAACATCTATATTCACACCTGACCATCTATATTTACTCCTGACCATCTATACTCACCCCTGACCATCTATACTCACACCTGAATATCTATACTCACACCTGACAATCTATACTCACACCTGACCATCTATACTCACACCTGACCATCTATATTCACACCTGACCATCCATATTCACACCTGACCATCTATACTCACACCTGACCATCTATACTCACACCTGACCATCTATACCCACACCTGACCATCTATACACACACCTGACCATCTATACTCACACCTGACCATCCATACTCACACCTGACCATCTATATTCACACCTGACCATCTATACCCACACCTGACCATCCATACTCACACCTGACCATCTATATTCACACCTGACCATCTATATTCACACCTGACAATCTATATTCACTCCTGACCATCTATATTCACACCTGACCATCTATATTCGCACTTGACCATCTATATTCACACCTGACCATCTATACTCACACCTGACCATCTATACCCACACCTGACCATCTATACCCACACCTGACCATCTATACTCACACCTGACCATCTATACTTACACCTGACCATCTATACTCACACCTGACCATCTATACTCAGACCTGACCATCTATATTCACTCCTGACCATCTATACTCACCCCAGACCATCTATACTCACACCTGAACATCTATATTCACACCTGACCGTCTATACTCATACCTGACCATCTATACTCACACCTGACCATCTATATTCACACCTGACCATCTATACTTACACCTGACCATGTATACTCAATCCTGACCATCTATATATACACCTGAACATCTATACTCACACCTGACCATCTATACTCATACCTGTCCATCTATACTCACACCTGACCATCTATATTCACACCTGACCATCTATAATCACACCTGACCATCTATAGTCACACCTGACCATTTATACTCACTCCTGACTATCTATACTCATACCTGACCATCTATACTTACACCTGACCATCTATACTCACACCTGACCATGTATACTCACAACTGACCATCTATACTCACACCTGACCATCTATATTCACACCTGACCATCTATATTCACACCTGACCATCTATGCTCACACTTCACCATCTATACTCATACCTGACCATCTATATTCACACCTGACCATCTATACTCACACTTCACCATCTATACTCACACCTGAACATCTATATTCACACCTGACCATCTATACCCACACCTGACCATCTATATTCACACCTGACAATCTATATTCACACCTGACCATCTATATTCACACCTGACCATCTATATTCACACCTGACCATCTATATTCACACGTGACCATCTATATTCGCACCTGACCATCTATATTCACACCTGACCATCTATACTCACACTTGACCATCTATATTCGCACCTGAACATCTATATTCACACCTGACCATCTATATTCACACCTGACCATCTATACTCACACCGGACCATCTATAATCACAACTGATAATCTATATTCACACCTGACCATCTATACCCATGCCTGACCATCTATAATCATACCTGACCATCTATACTCACACCTGAACATTTATATTCACACCTGACCATCTATATTCACACCTGACCATCTATACTTACACCTGACCATCTATACTCAATCCTGACCATCTATACATACACCTGACCATCTATACTCACACCTGAACATCTATACTCATACCTGACCATCTATACTCACACCTGACCATCTATATTCACACCTGACCATCTATACTCACACCTGATCATCTATAGTCACACCTGACCATCTATCCTCACTCCTGACTATCTATACTCATACCTGACCATCTATACTTACACCTGACCATCTATACTCACACCTGACCATCTATACTCACACCTGACCATCTATACTCACACCTGACCATCTATACTTACACCTGACCATCTATACTCACACCTGACCATCTATACTCACACCTGACCATCTATACTCACACCTGACCATCTATACTCACACCTGACCATCTATATTCACACCTGACCATCTATACTCACACCTGAACATCTATATTCACACCTGACCATCTATACTCACACCTGACCATCTATACTCACACCTGACCATCTACATTCACACCTGACCATCTATACTCACACCGGACCACCTATATTTACTCCTGACCATCTATACTCACCCCTGACCATCTATACTCACACCTGAACATCTATATTCACACCTGACCATCTATATTTACTCCTGACCATCTATACTCACCCCTGACCATCTATACTCACACCTGAATATCTATACTCACACCTGACAATCTATACTCACACCTGACCATCTATACTCACACCTGACCATCTATATTCACACCTGACCATCTATATTCACACCTGACCATCTATACTCACACCTGACCATCTATACTCACACCTGACCATCTATAACCACACCTGACCATCTATACACACACCTGACCATCTATACTCACACCTGACCATCCATACTCACACCTGACCATCTATATTCACACCTGACCATCTATACCCACACCTGACCATCCATACTCACACCTGACCATCTATATTCACACCTGACCATCTATATTCACACCTGACAATCTATATTCACTCCTGACCATCTATATTCACACCTGACCATCTATATTCGCACCTGACCATCTATATTCACACCTGACCATCTATACTCACACCTGACCATCTATACCCACACCTGACCATCTATACCCACACCTGACCATCTATACTCACACCTGACCATCTATACTTACACCTGACCATCTATACTCACACCTGACCATCTATACTCAGACCTGACCATCTGTATTCACTCCTGACCATCTATACTCACCCCAGACCATCTATACTCACACCTGAACATCTATATTCACACCTGACCGTCTATACTCATACCTGACCATCTATACTCACACCTGACCATCTATACTTACACCTGACCATCTATACTCACACCTGACCATCTATACTCAGACCTGACCATCTATATTCACTCCTGACCATCTATACTCACCCCAGACCATCTATACTCACACCTGAACATCTATATTCACACCTGACCGTCTATACTCATACCTGACCATCTATACTCACACCTGACCATCTATATTCACACCTGACCATCTATACTTACACCTGACCATGTATACTCAATCCTGACCATCTATATATACACCTGAACATCTATACTCACACCTGACCATCTATACTCATACCTGTCCATCTATACTCACACCTGACCATCTATATTCACACCTGACCATCTATAATCACACCTGACCATCTATAGTCACACCTGACCATTTATACTCACTCCTGACTATCTATACTCATACCTGACCATCTATACTTACACCTGACCATCTATACTCACACCTGACCATCTATACTCACACCTGACCATCTATACTCACACCTGACCATCTATATTCACACCTGACCATCTATATTCACACCTGACCATCTATGCTCACACTTCACCATCTATACTCACACCTGAACATCTATATTCACACCTGACCATCTATACCCACACCTGACCATCTATATTCACACCTGACAATCTATATTCACACCTGACCATCTATATTCACACCTGACTATCTATATTCACACCTGACCATCTATACTCACACCTGACCATCTATACTCACACCTGACCATCTATATTTACTCCTGACCATCTATACTCACCCCTGACCATCTATACTCACACCTGAACATCTATATTCACACCTTGACCATCTATACTCATACCTGACCATATATACTCACACCTGACCATCTGTATTTACTCTTGACTATCTATACTCACCCCTGACCATCTATGCTCACACCTGAACATCTATATTCACAACTGACCATCTATACTAACACCTGACCATCTATACTCACTCCTGACCGTTTATATTCCCACCTGACCATCTATACTCATACCTCACCATCTATAGTCACACCTGACCATCTATACTCACTCCTGACCATCTATATTCACACCTGGCCATCTATACTCATACCTGACCATCTATACTTACACCTGACCATCTATACTCACACCTGACCATCTATACTCACACCTGACCATCTATATTCACACCTGACCATCTATACTCACACCTGACCATCTATAGTCACACCTGACCATCTATACTCACTCCTGACTATCTATACTCATACCTGACCATCTATACTTACACCTGACCATCTATACTCACACCTGACCATCTATACTCACACCTGAACATCTATATTCACACTGACCATCTATACTCATACCTGACCATCTATATTCACACCTGACCATCTATACTCACACTTCACCATCTATACTCACACCTGAACATCTATATTCACACCTGACCATCTATACCCACACCTGACCATCTATATTCACACCTGACAATCTATATTCACACCTGACCATCTATATTCACACCTGACCATCTATATTCAACACTAGTGAGCACGTGACACACGTGACCATCTATATTCGCACCTGACCATCTATATTCACACCTGACCATCTATACTCACACTTGACCATCTATATTCGCACCTGAACATCTATATTCACACCTGACCATCTATATTCACACCTGACCATCTATACTCACACCGGACCATCTATAATCACAACTGATAATCTATATTCACACCTGACCATCTATACCCATGCCTGACCATCTATAATCATACCTGACCATCTATACTCACACCTGAACATTTATATTCACACCTGACCATCTATATTCACACCTGACCATCTATACTTACACCTGACCATCTATACTCAATCCTGACCATCTATACATACACCTGACCATCTATACTCACACCTGAACATCTATATTCACACCTGACCATCTATACTCACACCTGATCATCTATAGTCACACCTGACCATCTATCCTCACTCCTGACTATCTATACTCATACCTGACCATCTATACTTACACCTGACCATCTATACTCACACCTGACCATCTATACTCACACCTGACCATCTATACTCACACCTGACCATCTATATTCACACCTGACCATCTATACTCACACCTGACCATCTATACTCACACCTGAACATCTATATTCACACCTGACCATCTATACTCACACCTGACCATCTATACTCACACCTGACCATCTACATTCACACCTGACCATCTATACTCACACCGGACCACCTATATTTACTCCTGACCATCTATACTCACCCTGACCATCTATACTCACACCTGAACATCTATATTCACACCTGACCATCTATATTTACTCCTGACCATCTATACTCACCCCTGACCATCTATACTCACACCTGAATATCTATACTCACACCTGACAATCTATACTCACACCTGACCATCTATACTCACACCTGACCATCTATATTCACACCTGACCATCTATATTCACACCTGACCATCTATACTCACACCTGACCATCTATACTCACACCTGACCATCTATACCACACCTGACCATCTATACACACACCTGACCATCTATACTCACACCTGACCATCCATACTCACACCTGACCATCTATATTCACACCTGACCATCTATACCCACACCTGACCATCCATACTCACACCTGACCATCTATATTCACACCTGACCATCTATATTCACACCTGACAATCTATATTCACTCCTGACCATCTATATTCACACCTGACCATCTATATTCGCACCTGACCATCTATATTCACACCTGACCATCTATACTCACACCTGACCATCTATACCCACACCTGACCATCTATACCCACACCTGACCATCTATACTCACACCTGACCATCTATACTTACACCTGACCATCTATACTCACACCTGACCATCTATACTCAGACCTGACCATCTGTATTCACTCCTGACCATCTATACTCACCCCAGACCATCTATACTCACACCTGAACATCTATATTCACACCTGACCGTCTATACTCATACCTGACCATCTATACTCACACCTGACCATCTATATTCACACCTGACCATCTATACTTACACCTGACCATCTATACTCAATCCTGACCATCTATATATACACCTGAACATCTATACTCACACCTGACCATCTATACTCATACCTGTCCATCTATACTCACACCTGACCATCTATATTCACACCTGACCATCTATAATCACACCTGACCATCTATAGTCACACCTGACCATTTATACTCACTCCTGACTATCTATACTCATACCTGACCATCTATACTTACACCTGACCATCTATACTCACACCTGACCATCTATACTCACACCTGACCATCTATACTCACACCTGACCATCTATATTCACACCTGACCATCTATATTCACACCTGACCATCTATGCTCACACTTCACCATCTATACTCACACCTGAACATCTATATTCACACCTGACCATCTATACCCACACCTGACCATCTATATTCACACCTGACAATCTATATTCACACCTGACCATCTATATTCACACCTGACCATCTATATTCACACCTGACTATCTATATTCACACCTGACCATCTATACTCACACCTGACCATCTATACTCACACCTGACCATCTATATTTACTCCTGACCATCTATACTCACCCCTGACCATCTATACTCACACCTGAACATCTATATTCACACCTGACCATCTATACTCATACCTGACCATATATACTCACACCTGACCATCTGTATTTACTCTTGACTATCTATACTCACCCCTGACCATCTATGCTCACACCTGAACATCTATATTCACAACTGACCATCTATACTAACACCTGACCATCTATACTCACTCCTGACCGTTTATATTCACACCTGACCATCTATACTCATACCTCACCATCTATAGTCACGCCTGACCATCTATACTCACTCCTGACCATCTATATTCACACCTGGCCATCTATACTCATACCTGACCATCTATACTTACACCTGACCATCTATACTCACACCTGACCATCTATACTCACACCTGACCATCTATATTCACACCTGACCATCTATACTCACACCTGACCATCTATAGTCACACCTGACCATCTATACTCACTCCTGACTATCTATACTCATACCTGACCATCTATACTTACACCTGACCATCTATACTCACACCTGACCATCTATACTCACACCTGACCATCTATACTCACACCTGACCATCTAAATTCACACCTGACCATCTATATTCACACCTGACCACCTATACTCACTCCTGACCATCTATATTCACACCTGACCATCTATACTCATACCTGACCATCTATACTTACACCTGACCATCTATACTCACACCTCACCATCTATAGTCAAACCTGACCATCTATACTCACTCCTGACCATCTATATTCACACCTGACCATCTATATTCACACCTGACCATCTATATTCACACCTGACCATCTATATTCACACCTGACCATCTATACTCAAACCAGACCATCTATACTCACTCCTGACCATCTATACTCACTCCTGACCATCTATACTCACACCTAACCATCTATATTCACATCTGACCATCTACATTCACATCTGACCATCTATACTCACACCTAACCATCTATATTCACATCTGACCATCTACATTCACACCTGACCATCTATACTCACACCTGACCATCTATACTCACACCTGATCATCTATACTCACGCCTGACCATCTATACTCACACCTAACCATCTATATTCACATCTGACCATCTACATTCACATCTGACCATCTATATTCACATCTGACCATCTATACTCATACCTGACCATCTATACTCACACCGGACCATCTATATTCACACTTGACCATCTATATTCACACCTGACCATCTATATTCACACCTGACCATCTATACTCACACCTGGCCATCTATATTCACACGTGACCATCTATATTCGCACCTGACCATCTATATTCACACCTGACCATCTATACTCACACCGGACCATCTATCTTCACACTTGACCATCTATATACACACCTGACCATCTATATTCGCACCTGAACATCTATACTCACACCTGACCATCTATACACATACCTGACCATCTATACTCACACCTGACCATCTATAATCACACCTGATCATCTATATTTACTCCTGACCATCTATACTCACACCTGACCATCTATACTCACACCTGACCATCTATAATCACACCTGAACATCTATATTCACACCTGACCATCTATACTCACACCTGACCATCTATACTCACACCTGACCATCTATACTCATACCTGACCATCTATAATCACACCTGAACATCTATATTCACACCTGACCATCTATACCCATACCTGACCATCTATAATCACTCCTGACCATCTATACTCACACCTGACCATCTATACTCACACCTGACCATCTATACTCATACCTGACCATCTATAATCACACCTGAACATCTATATTCACACCTGACCATCTATACTCATACCTGACCATCTATACTCACACCTGACCATCTATATTCACACCTGACCATCTATACTTACACCTGACCAGCTATACTCAATCCTGACCATCTATACATACACCTGACCATCTATACTCACACCTGACCATCTATACTCATACCTGACCATCTATACTCACACCTGACCATCTATACTCACACCTGACCATCTATAGTCACACCTGACCATCTATACTCACTCCTGACTGTCTATACTCATACCTGACCATCTATACTTACACCTGACCATCTATACTCACACCTGACCATCTATACTCACACCTGACCATCTATATTCACACCTGACCATCTATATTCACACCTGACCATCTATATTCACACCTGACCATCTATACTAACACCTGACCATCTATACCCACACCTGACCATCTATACCCACACCTGACCATCTATACTCACACCTGACTATCTATATTCACACCTGACCATCTATATTCACACCTGACCATCTATATTCACACCTGACCATCTATACTCACACCTGACCATCTATATTCACACCTGACCATCTGTACTCACACCGGACCATCTATATTTACTCCTGACCATCTATACTCACCCCTGACCATCTATACTCACACCTGACTATCTATATTCACACCTGACCATCTATACTCACACCTGACCATCTATATTTACTCCTGGCCATCTATACTCACCCCTGACCATCTATACTCACACCTGAACATCTATATTCACACCTGACCATCTATACTCATACCTGACCATATATACTCACACCTGACCATCTATATTTACTCCTGACCATCTATACTCACCCCTGACCATCTATGCTCACACCTGAACATCTATATTCACACCTGACCATCTATACTAACACCTGACCATCTATACTCACTCCTGACCATCTATATTCACACCTGACCATCTATATTCACACCTGACCATCTATATTCACAGCTGACCATCTATATTTACTCCTGACCATCTATACTCACCCCTGACCATCTATACTCACACCTGAACATCTATATTCACACCTGACCATCTATACTCATACCTGACCATATATACTCACACCTGACCATCTATATTTACTCCTGACCATCTATACTCACCCCTGACCATCTATGCTCACATCTGAACATCTATATTCACACCTGACCATCTATACTAACACCTGACCATCGATACTCACTCCTGACCATCTATATTCACACCTGACCATCTATACTCATACCTGACAATCTATACTTACACCTGACCATCTATACTCACACCTCACCATCTATAGTCACGCCCGACCATCTATACTCACTCCCGACCATCTATATTCACACCTGACCATCTATACTCATACCTGACAATCTATACTTACATCTGACCATCTATACTCACACCTGACCAACTATACTCACACCTGACCATCTATACTCACACCTGACCATCTATACTCACACCTGACCATCTATATTCACACCTGACCATCTCTTTTCACACCTGACCATCTATATTCACACCTGACCATCCATACTCACACCTGACCATCTATACTCACACCGTACCATCTATATTCACACCTGACCATCTATATTCACACCTGACCATCTATACTCACCCCTGACCATCTATATTCACACCTGACCATCTATATTCACACCTGACCATCTATACTCACACCTGACCATCTATGCTCACATCTGACCATCTATACTCACACCTGACCATCTATATTCACCCCTGACCATCTATATTCACATCTGACAATCTATATTCACACCTGACCATCTATTCTCACACCTGACTATTTATATTTACACCTGACCATCTATATTCACACCTGACCATCTATACTCACACCTGACCATCTATACTCACACCTGACCATCTATACTCACACCTGACCATCTATGCTCACATCTGACCATCTATACTCACACCTGACCATCTATATTCACCCCTGACCATCTATATTCACAGCTGACCATCTATATTCACAGCTGACCATCTATATTCACCCCTGACCATCTATACTCACACCTGACCATCTATATTCAGTCCTGACCATCTATACTCACATCTGACCATCTATACTCACACCTGACCATCTATACTCACACCTGACCATCTATACTCACCCCTGACCATCTATATTCACACCTGACCATCTATATTCACCCCTGACCATCTATACTCACACCTGACCATCTATATTCACACCTGACCATCTATATTCACACCTGACCATCTATATTCACACCTGACCATCTATATTCACACCTGACCATCTATGCTCACACCTGACCATCTATATTCACTCCTGTCCATCTCTATTGACACCTGACCATCTAGGGGAAATTTTGCCCTGCGTACATACCTCTCATACACATCTTCGTAGGCTAAAATGAATTGTTCTTCGCCAGTCCTCTTAACGTACACATCTTGGGACACTCTGGGGTAATTTAGAGTGGCCACTCCACCTAACCTACACACCTTGGGACAGTAATGGTCTATTTAGTATGGTCAATCCACCTTAACGACACATCTTGGGACACTAGGGGATTTTAACATGTCCAATTCTCCTCTCGTTCACATCTTGGGGTGCGAGAGGAAATTTGGCATGGTCAATCCACCACTCGCACACATCTTGGGACATTTAATGGAATTTAGCATGGCCAATCTCTGCCTTAGGACACGAAGGGGAATTTAGCATGGTGAATCTCTTACACTTCTTGGGACACTCAGGGCCAATCCACCCCACCTACACATCTTCAAACACTAAAGGAGCAATTTAGCACGGCCAATCCACATCTTGTACACATCTTGGGACACTCAGGGGCAATTTCGCTTGGCCTACACACTTCTCGTATGCATCTTGGCACACCAAGATGATTTTAGCAAGGTCAATCCACCTAACATGCCCATTTGGGACACTAAAGGGCAATTTAACATGGCCATTCCACCTAAACGACAAACCTTGGGACACTTAGTGGCAACATAGCATGGCCAATCCTCCTAACTTACGCATCTTGGGACAGTAATGGGCAGTTTAGCATGAACAATCCACCAAACCTCCACATTTTGGGACACTAAGAGGCAATTTAGCCTGGCCAATCCACCTCTCATACACATCTTGGAACACTCAGGGGATTTTAACATGTCCAATTCTCCGCTCATCTACATCTCGGGACGCTAAAGTTAATTTAGCCTGGCCAATTAAACTAACCCGCACATCTTTGGACTGTGGGAGGAAACCGCAGCAACCAGAGGAAACCCACTCAGACACGGGGAGAATGTGCGAACTTCACACAGACAGTGACCTGAGCTGGGGATCGAACCTGGGTCACTGGAGCTGTGAAGAATCAGTGCTACCCACTGTGCTGTCATGTCGCTGTTGAGTTTGTTGGTATTTTGCCACGTTGTTGGTGTTGTTCGATTTGTTGGTGTTTTCAATGGTTGAGGTTGTTGTTGAATTTGTTGGTGTTTTTACCTGTTGCGGTTGTTGTTGAATTTGTTGATGTTTTTACCTGTTGAGGTTGTTGTTGAATTTGTTGGTGTTTTTAACTGTTGAGGTTGTTGTTGAATTTGTTGGTGTTTTTAACTGTTGAGGTTGTTGTTGAATTTGTTGGTGTTTTTAACTGTTGAGGTTGTTGTTGAATTTGTTGGTGTTTTTAACTGTTGAAGTTGTTGATTTTGTTTTTCTTTTTTGATTCGAGGTTGTTGAATGTGTTGATGTTTTTCAATGTTGATGTTGTTGGATTTGTTGCTTTGTTTTCAATGTAGAAGTTATTGTTGGAATTGTTAATGTTTTTCACTGTTATGGTTGTTGTTGAATTTGTTTGTGTTTTTCAATTTTGTGGTTGTTGTTGAATTTGTTGATGTTTTTGTTCATGTTGAGGTTGTTGTTGGATTTGTTGGTGCTTTTTAATGTTGAGGTTGTTGTTGGATTTGTTTGTGTTTTTCAATGTTGAGGTTGTTGTTGGGTTTGTTGGTGTTTTAATGTTGAGGTTGTTATTGGGTTTGTTGGTGTTTTAATGTTGAGGTTGTTATTGGGTTTGTTGGTGTTTTAATGTTGAGGTTGTTGTTGGGTTTGTTGGTGTTTTAATGTTGAGGTTGTTATTGGGTTTGTTGGTGTTTTAAAGTTGAGGTTGTTATTGGGTTTGTTGGTGTTTTAATGTTGAGGTTGTTGTTGGGTTTGTTGGTGTTTTAATGTTGAGGTTGTTATTGGGTTTGTTGGTGTTTTAATGTTGAGGTTGTTATTGGGTTTGTTGGTGTTTTAATGTTGAGGTTGTTGTTGGATTTGTTGGTGTTTTAATGTTGAGGTTGTTGTTGGGTTTGTTGGTGTTTTTTAATGTTGAGGTTGTTGTTGGGTTTGTTGGTGTTTTAATGTTGAGGTTGTTATTGGGTTTGTTGGTGTTTTAATGTTGAGGTTGTTATTGGGTTTGTTGGTGATTTAATGTTGAGGTTGTTGTTGGGTTTGTTGGTGTTTTAATGTTGAGGTTCTGGGGGTTTTCTCCGGGTGCTCTGGTTTCTTCTCATACCCCAAAAACGTGCTCTGAGGCTGATTGGTGCAACGAATTGTCCCTAAATTAGTCTCCCCTCAATCTTCCCCAATAGGTGTAGACAAAGGTCATGGGTAGATGAGGGCACTCATAATGTTTAAATGGCGGCAGGGGCTCGTTGGGCCGAAAGGCCTGTTTCCCGGGCTGTGCTGTTCTTTGTTCTTTGTAACCTCAACATTGAAATCCAAAAACAACCTCAACATTGACAAACACCAACAAATCCAACAACAACCTCAACATTGCAAAGAACCAACAAATCCAACAACAACCTCAACATTGCAAAGCACCAACAAATCCAACAACAACCTCAACATTGAAAAGCACCAACAAATCCAACAACAACCTCAACATTGCAAAGAACCAACAAATCCAACAACAACCCAAACTGAACAAACAACAAATCCAACAACAACCTGAGAATGAAAAAAAATTCTAACGACCTAAAAATTGAAAAAAACCCCAAAAAGTTCAACAAGAACCTCAACAGAAAAGAACAACAACACTCCAACAACAACCTCAACATTGAAACACCAACAAATGCAACAACATTCTAAATAGCAAAGATCAAAACACCAACAAATGCAACAACATCCTCAACAGCAAAGAACAGCAACACTCCAACAACAACCTCAACATTGAAAAACACCAACAAATGCAACAACATCATCAATAGCAAAGAACAGCAACAATCCAACAACTTCAACATTGAAAAACACCAACAAATGCAACAACAGCAAAGAACAGCAACAATCCAACAACAACTTCAACATTGAAAAACACCAACAAATGCAACAACAGCCTCAACAGCAAAGAACAGCAACAATCCAACAACAACCTCATCATTGAAAAACACCAACAAATGCAACAACATCCTCAACAGCAAAGAACAGCAACACTCCAACAACAACCTCAACATTGAAAAACACCAACAAACGCAACAACATCCTCAACAGCAAAGAACAGAAACAATCCAATAACAACCTCAACATTGAAAAACACCAACAAACGCAACAACATCCTCAACAGCAAAGAACAGCAACAATCCAACAACAACTTCAACATTGAAAAACACCAACAAATGCAACAACAGCCTCAACAGCAAAGAACAGCAACAATCCAACAACAACTTCAACATTGAAAAACACCAACAAATGCAACAACAGCCTCAACAGCAAAGAACAGCAACAATCCAACAACAACTTCAACATTGAAAAACACCAACAAATGCAACAACAGCCTCAACAGCAAAGAACAGCAACAATCCAACAACAACGTCAACATTGAAAAACACCAACAAATGCAACAACAGCCTCAACAGCAAAGAACAGCAACAATCCAACAACAACTTCAACATTGAAAAACACCAACAAATGCAACAACAGCCTCAACAGCAAAGAACAGCAACAATCCAACAACAACTTCAACATTGAAAAACACCAACAAACGCAACAACATCCTCAACAGCAAAGAACAGCAACAATCCAACAACATTGAAAAACACCAACAAATGCAACAACAGCCTCAACAGCAAAGAACAGCAACAATCCAACAACAACTTCAACATTGAAAAACACCAACAAATGCAACAACAGCTTCAACAGCAAAGAACAGCAACAATCCAACAACAACTTCAACATTGAAAAACACCAACAAATGCAACAACAGCCTCAACAGGAAAGAACAGCAACAATCCAACAACAACTTCAACATTGAAAAACACCAACAAATGCAACAACAGCCTCAACAGCAAAGAACAGCAACAATCCAACAACAACCTCAACATTGAAAAACACCAACAAATCTGGAATTCTGGATGAGTATATGGGATTTAATGGGATTGGGTTTTATAGATAGGTCTATGGCTTAGCCGTTATAGATATGATCGGCACAACCTGTGGGCCGAAGGGCCTGTTTGTGTTGTAGTTTTTTATGGTTCTATGGTCGAAATCCAACAACAGCCTCAACAGCAAAGAACAGCAACAATCCAACAACAACCTCAACATTGAAAAACACCAACAAATGCAACAACAGCCTCAACAGCAAAGAACAGCAACAATCCAACAACAACTTCAACATTGAAAAACACCAACAAATGCAACAACAGCCTCAACAGCAAAGAACAGCAACAATCCAACAACAACGTCAACATTGAAAAACACCAACAAATGCAACAACAGCCTCAACAGCAAAGAACAGCAACAATCCAACAACAACTTCAACATTGAAAAACACCAACAAATGCAACAACAGCCTCAACAGCAAAGAACAGCAACAATCCAACAACAACTTCAACATTGAAAAACACCAACAAACGCAACAACATCCTCAACAGCAAAGAACAGCAACAATCCAACAACATTGAAAAACACCAAGAAATGCAACAACAGCTTCAACAGCAAAGAACAGCCACAATCCAACAACAACTTCAACATTGAAAAACACCAACAAATGCAACAACAGCCTCAACAGCAAAGAACAGCAACAATCCAACAACAACTTCAACATTGAAAAACACCAACAAATGCAACAACAGCCTCAACAGCAAAGAACAGCAACAATCCAACAACAACGTCAACATTGAAAAACACCAACAAATGCAACAACAGCCTCAACAGCAAAGAACAGCAACAATCCAACAACAACTTCAACATTGAAAAACACCAACAAATGCAACAACAGCCTCAACAGCAAAGAACAGCAACAATCCAACAACAACTTCAACATTGAAAAACACCAACAAACGCAACAACATCCTCAACAGCAAAGAACAGCAACAATCCAACAACATTGAAAAACACCAACAAATGCAACAACAGCTTCAACAGCAAAGAACACCAACAATCCAACAACAACTTCAACATTGAAAAACACCAACAAATGCAACAACAGCCTCAACAGGAAAGAACAGCAACAATCCAACAACAACTTCAACATTGAAAAACACCAACAAATGCAACAACAGCCTCAACAGCAAAGAACAGCAACAATCCAACAACAACCTCAACATTGAAAAACACCAACAAATCTGGAATTCTGGATGAGTATATGGGATTTAATGGGATTGGGTTTTATAGATAGGTCTATGGCTTAGCCGTTATAGATATGATCGGCACAACCTGTGGGCCGAAGGGCCTGTTTGTGTTGTAGTTTTTTATGGTTCTATGGTCGAAATCCAACAACAGCCTCAACAGCAAAGAACAGCAACAATCCAACAACAACCTCAACATTGAAAAACACCAACAAATGCAACAACAGCCTCAACAGCAAAGAACAGCAACAATCCAACAACAACTTCAACATTGAAAAACACCAACAAATGCAACAACAGCCTCAACAGCAAAGAACAGCAACAATCCAACAACAACGTCAACATTGAAAAACACCAACAAATGCAACAACAGCCTCAATAGCAAAGAACAGCAACAATCCAACAACAACTTCAACATTGAAAAACACCAACAAATGCAACAACAGCCTCAACAGCAAAGAACAGCAACAATCCAACAACAACTTCAACATTGAAAAACACCAACAAACGCAACAACATCCTCAACAGCAAAGAACAGCAACAATCCAACAACATTGAAAAACACCAAGAAATGCAACAACAGCTTCAACAGCAAAGAACAGCAACAATCCAACAACAACTTCAACATTGAAAAACACCAACAAATGCAACAACATCCTCAATAGCAAAGAACAGCAACAATCCAACAACTTCAACATTGAAAAACACCAACAAATGCAACAACAGCAAAGAACAGCAACAATCCAACAACAACTTCAACATTGAAAAACACCAACAAATGCAACAACAGCCTCAACAGCAAAGAACAGCAACAATCCAACAACAACCTCATCATTGAAAAACACCAACAAATGCAACAACATCCTCAACAGCAAAGAACAGCAACACTCCAACAACAACCTCAACATTGAAAAACACCAACAAACGCAACAACATCCTCAACAGCAAAGAACAGAAACAATCCAATAACAACCTCAACATTGAAAAACACCAACAAACGCAACAACATCCTCAACAGCAAAGAACAGCAACAATCCAACAACAACTTCAACATTGAAAAACACCAACAAATGCAACAACAGCCTCAACAGCAAAGAACAGCAACAATCCAACAACAACTTCAACATTGAAAAACACCAACAAATGCAACAACAGCCTCAACAGCAAAGAACAGCAACAATCCAACAACAACTTCAACATTGAAAAACACCAACAAATGCAACAACAGCCTCAACAGCAAAGAACAGCAACAATCCAACAACAACGTCAACATTGAAAAACACCAACAAATGCAACAACAGCCTCAACAGCAAAGAACAGCAACAATCCAACAACAACTTCAACATTGAAAAACACCAACAAATGCAACAACAGCCTCAACAGCAAAGAACAGCAACAATCCAACAACAACTTCAACATTGAAAAACACCAACAAACGCAACAACATCCTCAACAGCAAAGAACAGCAACAATCCAACAACATTGAAAAACACCAACAAATGCAACAACAGCCTCAACAGCAAAGAACAGCAACAATCCAACAACAACTTCAACATTGAAAAACACCAACAAATGCAACAACAGCTTCAACAGCAAAGAACAGCAACAATCCAACAACAACTTCAACATTGAAAAACACCAACAAATGCAACAACAGCCTCAACAGGAAAGAACAGCAACAATCCAACAACAACTTCAACATTGAAAAACACCAACAAATGCAACAACAGCCTCAACAGCAAAGAACAGCAACAATCCAACAACAACCTCAACATTGAAAAACACCAACAAATCTGGAATTCTGGATGAGTATATGGGATTTAATGGGATTGGGTTTTATAGATAGGTCTATGGCTTAGCCGTTATAGATATGATCGGCACAACCTGTGGGCCGAAGGGCCTGTTTGTGTTGTAGTTTTTTATGGTTCTATGGTCGAAATCCAACAACAGCCTCAACAGCAAAGAACAGCAACAATCCAACAACAACCTCAACATTGAAAAACACCAACAAATGCAACAACAGCCTCAACAGCAAAGAACAGCAACAATCCAACAACAACTTCAACATTGAAAAACACCAACAAATGCAACAACAGCCTCAACAGCAAAGAACAGCAACAATCCAACAACAACGTCAACATTGAAAAACACCAACAAATGCAACAACAGCCTCAACAGCAAAGAACAGCAACAATCCAACAACAACTTCAACATTGAAAAACACCAACAAATGCAACAACAGCCTCAACAGCAAAGAACAGCAACAATCCAACAACAACTTCAACATTGAAAAACACCAACAAACGCAACAACATCCTCAACAGCAAAGAACAGCAACAATCCAACAACATTGAAAAACACCAAGAAATGCAACAACAGCTTCAACAGCAAAGAACAGCCACAATCCAACAACAACTTCAACATTGAAAAACACCAACAAATGCAACAACAGCCTCAACAGCAAAGAACAGCAACAATCCAACAACAACTTCAACATTGAAAAACACCAACAAATGCAACAACAGCCTCAACAGCAAAGAACAGCAACAATCCAACAACAACGTCAACATTGAAAAACACCAACAAATGCAACAACAGCCTCAACAGCAAAGAACAGCAACAATCCAACAACAACTTCAACATTGAAAAACACCAACAAATGCAACAACAGCCTCAACAGCAAAGAACAGCAACAATCCAACAACAACTTCAACATTGAAAAACACCAACAAACGCAACAACATCCTCAACAGCAAAGAACAGCAACAATCCAACAACATTGAAAAACACCAACAAATGCAACAACAGCTTCAACAGCAAAGAACACCAACAATCCAACAACAACTTCAACATTGAAAAACACCAACAAATGCAACAACAGCCTCAACAGGAAAGAACAGCAACAATCCAACAACAACTTCAACATTGAAAAACACCAACAAATGCAACAACAGCCTCAACAGCAAAGAACAGCAACAATCCAACAACAACCTCAACATTGAAAAACACCAACAAATCTGGAATTCTGGATGAGTATATGGGATTTAATGGGATTGGGTTTTATAGATAGGTCTATGGCTTAGCCGTTATAGATATGATCGGCACAACCTGTGGGCCGAAGGGCCTGTTTGTGTTGTAGTTTTTTATGGTTCTATGGTCGAAATCCAACAACAGCCTCAACAGCAAAGAACAGCAACAATCCAACAACAACCTCAACATTGAAAAACACCAACAAATGCAACAACAGCCTCAACAGCAAAGAACAGCAACAATCCAACAACAACTTCAACATTGAAAAACACCAACAAATGCAACAACAGCCTCAACAGCAAAGAACAGCAACAATCCAACAACAACGTCAACATTGAAAAACACCAACAAATGCAACAACAGCCTCAATAGCAAAGAACAGCAACAATCCAACAACAACTTCAACATTGAAAAACACCAACAAATGCAACAACAGCCTCAACAGCAAAGAACAGCAACAATCCAACAACAACTTCAACATTGAAAAACACCAACAAACGCAACAACATCCTCAACAGCAAAGAACAGCAACAATCCAACAACATTGAAAAACACCAAGAAATGCAACAACAGCTTCAACAGCAAAGAACAGCAACAATCCAACAACAACTTCAACATTGAAAAACACCAACAAATGCAACAACAGCCTCAACAGCAAAGAACAGCAACAATCCAACAACAACTTCAACATTGAAAAACACCAACAAATGCAACAACATCCTCAACAGCAAAGAATAGCAACAATCCAACAACAACTTCAACATTGAAAAACACCAACAAATGCAACAACAGCCTCAACAGCAAAGAACAGCAACAATCCAACAACAACTTCAACATTGAAAAACACCAACAAATGCAACAACAGCCTCAACAGCAAAGAACAGCAACAATCCAACAACAACTTCAACATTGAAAAACACCAACAAATGCAACAACAGCCTCAACAGCAAAGAACAGCAACAATCCAACAACAACTTCAACATTGAAAAACACCAACAAATGCAACAACAGCCTCAACAGCAAAGAACAGCAACAATCCAACAACAACGTCAACATTGAAAAACACCAACAAATGCAACAACAGCCTCAACAGCAAAGAACAGCAACAATCCAACAACAACTTCAACATTGAAAAACACCAACAAATGCAACAACAGCCTCAACAGCAAAGAACAGCAACAATCCAACAACAACTTCAACATTGAAAAACACCAACAAATGCAACAACAGCCTCAACAGCAAAGAACAGCAACAATCCAACAACAACCTCAACATTGAAAAACACCAACAAATCTGGAATTCTGGATGAGTATATGGGATTTAATGGGATTGGGTTTTATAGATAGGTCTATGGCTTAGCCGTTATAGATATGATCGGCACAACCTGTGGGCCGAAGGGCCTGTTTGTGTTGTAGTTTTTTATGGTTCTATGGTCGAAATCCAACAACAGCCTCAACAGCAAAGAACAGCAACAATCCAACAACAACCTCAACATTGAAAAACACCAACAAATGCAACAACAGCCTCAACAGCAAAGAACAGCAACAATCCAACAACAACGTCAACATTGAAAAACACCAACAAATGCAACAACAGCCTCAACAGCAAAGAACAGCAACAATCCAACAACAACTTCAACATTGAAAAACACCAACAAATGCAACAACAGCCTCAACAGCAAAGAACAGCAACAATCCAACAACAACTTCAACATTGAAAAACACCAACAAACGCAACAACATCCTCAACAGCAAAGAACAGCAACAATCCAACAACATTGAAAAACACCAACAAATGCAACAACAGCTTCAACAGCAAAGAACACCAACAATCCAACAACAACTTCAACATTGAAAAACACCAACAAATGCAACAACAGCCTCAACAGGAAAGAACAGCAACAATCCAACAACAACTTCAACATTGAAAAACACCAACAAATGCAACAACAGCCTCAACAGCAAAGAACAGCAACAATCCAACAACAACCTCAACATTGAAAAACACCAACAAATCTGGAATTCTGGATGAGTATATGGGATTTAATGGGATTGGGTTTTATAGATAGGTCTATGGCTTAGCCGTTATAGATATGATCGGCACAACCTGTGGGCCGAAGGGCCTGTTTGTGTTGTAGTTTTTTATGGTTCTATGGTCGAAATCCAACAACAGCCTCAACAGCAAAGAACAGCAACAATCCAACAACAACCTCGACATTGAAAAACACCAACAAATGCAACAACAGCCTCAACAGCAAAGAACAGCAACAATCCAACAACAACTTCAACATTGAAAAACACCAACAAATGCAACAACAGCCTCAACAGCAAAGAACAGCAACAATCCAACAACAACGTCAACATTGAAAAACACCAACAAATGCAACAACAGCCTCAATAGCAAAGAACAGCAACAATCCAACAACAACTTCAACATTGAAAAACACCAACAAATGCAACAACAGCCTCAACAGCAAAGAACAGCAACAATCCAACAACAACTTCAACATTGAAAAACACCAACAAACGCAACAACATCCTCAACAGCAAAGAACAGCAACAATCCAACAACATTGAAAAACACCAAGAAATGCAACAACAGCTTCAACAGCAAAGAACAGCAACAATCCAACAACAACTTCAACATTGAAAAACACCAACAAATGCAACAACAGCCTCAACAGCAAAGAACAGCAACAATCCAACAACAACTTCAACATTGAAAAACACCAACAAATGCAACAACATCCTCAACAGCAAAGAATAGCAACAATCCAACAACAACTTCAACATTGAAAAACACCAACAAATGCAACAACAGCCTCAACAGGAAAGAACAGCAACAATCCAACAACAACCTCAACATTAAAAAACACCAACAAATCTGGAATTCTGGATTAGTATATGGGATTTAATGGGATTGGGTTTTATAGATAGGTCTATGTCTTAGCCGTTATAGATATGATCGGCACAACCTGTGGGCCGAAGGGCCTGTTTGTGTTGTAGTTTTTTATGGTTCTATGGTCGAAATCCAACAACAGCCTCAACAGCAAAGAACAGCAACAATTCAACAACAACTTCAACATTGAAAAACACCAAGAAATGCAACAACAGCCTCAACAGCAAAGAACAGCAACAATCCAACAACAACTTCAACATTGAAAAACACCAACAAATGCAACAACAGCCTCAACAGCAAAGAACAGCAACAATCCAACAACAACTTCAACATTGAAAAACACCAACAAATGCAACAACAGCCTCAACAGCAAAGAACAGCAACAATCCAACAACAACTTCAACATTGAAAAACACCAACAAATGCAACAACAGCCTCAACAGCAAAGAACAGCAACAATCCAACAACAACTTCAACATTGAAAAACACCAACAAATGCAACAACAGCCTCAACAGCAAAGAACAGCAACAATCCAACAACAACTTCAACATTGAAAAACACCAACAAATGCAACAACAGCCTCAACAGCAAAGAACAGCAACAATCCAACAACAACGTCAACATTGAAAAACACCAACAAATGCAACAACAGCCTCAACAGCAAAGAACAGCAACAATCCAACAACAACTTCAACATTGAAAAACACCAACAAATGCAACAACAGCCTCAACAGCAAAGAACAGCAACAATCCAACAACAACCTCAACACAGAAAAACACCAACAAATGCAACAACAGCCTCAACAGGAAAGAACAGCAACAATCCAACAACAACTTCAACATTGAAAAACACCAACAAATGCAACAACAGCTTCAACAGCAAAGAACAGCCACAATCCAACAACAACTTCAACATTGAAAAACACCAACAAATGCAACAACAGCCTCAACAGCAAAGAACAGCAACAATCCAACAACAACTTCAACATTGAAAAACACCAACAAATGCAACAACAGCCTCAACAGCAAAGAACAGCAACAATCCAACAACAACGTCAACATTGAAAAACACCAACAAATGCAACAACAGCCTCAACAGCAAAGAACAGCAACAATCCAACAACAACTTCAACATTGAAAAACACCAACAAATGCAACAACAGCCTCAACAGCAAAGAACAGCAACAATCCAACAACAACTTCAACATTGAAAAACACCAACAAACGCAACAACATCCTCAACAGCAAAGAACAGCAACAATCCAACAACATTGAAAAACACCAACAAATGCAACAACAGCTTCAACAGCAAAGAACACCAACAATCCAACAACAACTTCAACATTGAAAAACACCAACAAATGCAACAACAGCCTCAACAGGAAAGAACAGCAACAATCCAACAACAACTTCAACATTGAAAAACACCAACAAATGCAACAACAGCCTCAACAGCAAAGAACAGCAACAATCCAACAACAACCTCAACATTGAAAAACACCAACAAATCTGGAATTCTGGATGAGTATATGGGATTTAATGGGATTGGGTTTTATAGATAGGTCTATGGCTTAGCCGTTATAGATATGATCGGCACAACCTGTGGGCCGAAGGGCCTGTTTGTGTTGTAGTTTTTTATGGTTCTATGGTCGAAATCCAACAACAGCCTCAACAGCAAAGAACAGCAACAATCCAACAACAACCTCAACATTGAAAAACACCAACAAATGCAACAACAGCCTCAACAGCAAAGAACAGCAACAATCCAACAACAACTTCAACATTGAAAAACACCAACAAATGCAACAACAGCCTCAACAGCAAAGAACAGCAACAATCCAACAACAACGTCAACATTGAAAAACACCAACAAATGCAACAACAGCCTCAATAGCAAAGAACAGCAACAATCCAACAACAACTTCAACATTGAAAAACACCAACAAACGCAACAACATCCTCAACAGCAAAGAACAGCAACAATCCAACAACATTGAAAAACACCAAGAAATGCAACAACAGCTTCAACAGCAAAGAACAGCAACAATCCAACAACAACTTCAACATTGAAAAACACCAACAAATGCAACAACATCCTCAATAGCAAAGAACAGCAACAATCCAACAACTTCAACATTGAAAAACACCAACAAATGCAACAACAGCAAAGAACAGCAACAATCCAACAACAACTTCAACATTGAAAAACACCAACAAATGCAACAACAGCCTCAACAGCAAAGAACAGCAACAATCCAACAACAACCTCATCATTGAAAAACACCAACAAATGCAACAACATCCTCAACAGCAAAGAACAGCAACACTCCAACAACAACCTCAACATTGAAAAACACCAACAAACGCAACAACATCCTCAACAGCAAAGAACAGAAACAATCCAATAACAACCTCAACATTGAAAAACACCAACAAACGCAACAACATCCTCAACAGCAAAGAACAGCAACAATCCAACAACAACTTCAACATTGAAAAACACCAACAAATGCAACAACAGCCTCAACAGCAAAGAACAGCAACAATCCAACAACAACTTCAACATTGAAAAACACCAACAAATGCAACAACAGCCTCAACAGCAAAGAACAGCAACAATCCAACAACAACTTCAACATTGAAAAACACCAACAAATGCAACAACAGCCTCAACAGCAAAGAACAGCAACAATCCAACAACAACGTCAACATTGAAAAACACCAACAAATGCAACAACAGCCTCAACAGCAAAGAACAGCAACAATCCAACAACAACTTCAACATTGAAAAACACCAACAAATGCAACAACAGCCTCAACAGCAAAGAACAGCAACAATCCAACAACAACTTCAACATTGAAAAACACCAACAAACGCAACAACATCCTCAACAGCAAAGAACAGCAACAATCCAACAACATTGAAAAACACCAACAAATGCAACAACAGCCTCAACAGCAAAGAACAGCAACAATCCAACAACAACTTCAACATTGAAAAACACCAACAAATGCAACAACAGCTTCAACAGCAAAGAACAGCAACAATCCAACAACAACTTCAACATTGAAAAACACCAACAAATGCAACAACAGCCTCAACAGGAAAGAACAGCAACAATCCAACAACAACTTCAACATTGAAAAACACCAACAAATGCAACAACAGCCTCAACAGCAAAGAACAGCAACAATCCAACAACAACCTCAACATTGAAAAACACCAACAAATCTGGAATTCTGGATGAGTATATGGGATTTAATGGGATTGGGTTTTATAGATAGGTCTATGGCTTAGCCGTTATAGATATGATCGGCACAACCTGTGGGCCGAAGGGCCTGTTTGTGTTGTAGTTTTTTATGGTTCTATGGTCGAAATCCAACAACAGCCTCAACAGCAAAGAACAGCAACAATCCAACAACAACCTCAACATTGAAAAACACCAACAAATGCAACAACAGCCTCAACAGCAAAGAACAGCAACAATCCAACAACAACTTCAACATTGAAAAACACCAACAAATGCAACAACAGCCTCAACAGCAAAGAACAGCAACAATCCAACAACAACGTCAACATTGAAAAACACCAACAAATGCAACAACAGCCTCAACAGCAAAGAACAGCAACAATCCAACAACAACTTCAACATTGAAAAACACCAACAAATGCAACAACAGCCTCAACAGCAAAGAACAGCAACAATCCAACAACAACTTCAACATTGAAAAACACCAACAAACGCAACAACATCCTCAACAGCAAAGAACAGCAACAATCCAACAACATTGAAAAACACCAAGAAATGCAACAACAGCTTCAACAGCAAAGAACAGCCACAATCCAACAACAACTTCAACATTGAAAAACACCAACAAATGCAACAACAGCCTCAACAGCAAAGAACAGCAACAATCCAACAACAACTTCAACATTGAAAAACACCAACAAATGCAACAACAGCCTCAACAGCAAAGAACAGCAACAATCCAACAACAACGTCAACATTGAAAAACACCAACAAATGCAACAACAGCCTCAACAGCAAAGAACAGCAACAATCCAACAACAACTTCAACATTGAAAAACACCAACAAATGCAACAACAGCCTCAACAGCAAAGAACAGCAACAATCCAACAACAACTTCAACATTGAAAAACACCAACAAACGCAACAACATCCTCAACAGCAAAGAACAGCAACAATCCAACAACATTGAAAAACACCAACAAATGCAACAACAGCTTCAACAGCAAAGAACACCAACAATCCAACAACAACTTCAACATTGAAAAACACCAACAAATGCAACAACAGCCTCAACAGGAAAGAACAGCAACAATCCAACAACAACTTCAACATTGAAAAACACCAACAAATGCAACAACAGCCTCAACAGCAAAGAACAGCAACAATCCAACAACAACCTCAACATTGAAAAACACCAACAAATCTGGAATTCTGGATGAGTATATGGGATTTAATGGGATTGGGTTTTATAGATAGGTCTATGGCTTAGCCGTTATAGATATGATCGGCACAACCTGTGGGCCGAAGGGCCTGTTTGTGTTGTAGTTTTTTATGGTTCTATGGTCGAAATCCAACAACAGCCTCAACAGCAAAGAACAGCAACAATCCAACAACAACCTCAACATTGAAAAACACCAACAAATGCAACAACAGCCTCAACAGCAAAGAACAGCAACAATCCAACAACAACTTCAACATTGAAAAACACCAACAAATGCAACAACAGCCTCAACAGCAAAGAACAGCAACAATCCAACAACAACGTCAACATTGAAAAACACCAACAAATGCAACAACAGCCTCAATAGCAAAGAACAGCAACAATCCAACAACAACTTCAACATTGAAAAACACCAACAAATGCAACAACAGCCTCAACAGCAAAGAACAGCAACAATCCAACAACAACTTCAACATTGAAAAACACCAACAAACGCAACAACATCCTCAACAGCAAAGAACAGCAACAATCCAACAACATTGAAAAACACCAAGAAATGCAACAACAGCTTCAACAGCAAAGAACAGCAACAATCCAACAACAACTTCAACATTGAAAAACACCAACAAATGCAACAACAGCCTCAACAGCAAAGAACAGCAACAATCCAACAACAACTTCAACATTGAAAAACACCAACAAATGCAACAACATCCTCAACAGCAAAGAATAGCAACAATCCAACAACAACTTCAACATTGAAAAACACCAACAAATGCAACAACAGCCTCAACAGCAAAGAACAGCAACAATCCAACAACAACTTCAACATTGAAAAACACCAACAAATGCAACAACAGCCTCAACAGCAAAGAACAGCAACAATCCAACAACAACTTCAACATTGAAAAACACCAACAAATGCAACAACAGCCTCAACAGCAAAGAACAGCAACAATCCAACAACAACTTCAACATTGAAAAACACCAACAAATGCAACAACAGCCTCAACAGCAAAGAACAGCAACAATCCAACAACAACGTCAACATTGAAAAACACCAACAAATGCAACAACAGCCTCAACAGCAAAGAACAGCAACAATCCAACAACAACTTCAACATTGAAAAACACCAACAAATGCAACAACAGCCTCAACAGCAAAGAACAGCAACAATCCAACAACAACTTCAACATTGAAAAACACCAACAAATGCAACAACAGCCTCAACAGCAAAGAACAGCAACAATCCAACAACAACCTCAACATTGAAAAACACCAACAAATCTGGAATTCTGGATGAGTATATGGGATTTAATGGGATTGGGTTTTATAGATAGGTCTATGGCTTAGCCGTTATAGATATGATCGGCACAACCTGTGGGCCGAAGGGCCTGTTTGTGTTGTAGTTTTTTATGGTTCTATGGTCGAAATCCAACAACAGCCTCAACAGCAAAGAACAGCAACAATCCAACAACAACCTCAACATTGAAAAACACCAACAAATGCAACAACAGCCTCAACAGCAAAGAACAGCAACAATCCAACAACAACGTCAACATTGAAAAACACCAACAAATGCAACAACAGCCTCAACAGCAAAGAACAGCAACAATCCAACAACAACTTCAACATTGAAAAACACCAACAAATGCAACAACAGCCTCAACAGCAAAGAACAGCAACAATCCAACAACAACTTCAACATTGAAAAACACCAACAAACGCAACAACATCCTCAACAGCAAAGAACAGCAACAATCCAACAACATTGAAAAACACCAACAAATGCAACAACAGCTTCAACAGCAAAGAACACCAACAATCCAACAACAACTTCAACATTGAAAAACACCAACAAATGCAACAACAGCCTCAACAGGAAAGAACAGCAACAATCCAACAACAACTTCAACATTGAAAAACACCAACAAATGCAACAACAGCCTCAACAGCAAAGAACAGCAACAATCCAACAACAACCTCAACATTGAAAAACACCAACAAATCTGGAATTCTGGATGAGTATATGGGATTTAATGGGATTGGGTTTTATAGATAGGTCTATGGCTTAGCCGTTATAGATATGATCGGCACAACCTGTGGGCCGAAGGGCCTGTTTGTGTTGTAGTTTTTTATGGTTCTATGGTCGAAATCCAACAACAGCCTCAACAGCAAAGAACAGCAACAATCCAACAACAACCTCGACATTGAAAAACACCAACAAATGCAACAACAGCCTCAACAGCAAAGAACAGCAACAATCCAACAACAACTTCAACATTGAAAAACACCAACAAATGCAACAACAGCCTCAACAGCAAAGAACAGCAACAATCCAACAACAACGTCAACATTGAAAAACACCAACAAATGCAACAACAGCCTCAATAGCAAAGAACAGCAACAATCCAACAACAACTTCAACATTGAAAAACACCAACAAATGCAACAACAGCCTCAACAGCAAAGAACAGCAACAATCCAACAACAACTTCAACATTGAAAAACACCAACAAACGCAACAACATCCTCAACAGCAAAGAACAGCAACAATCCAACAACATTGAAAAACACCAAGAAATGCAACAACAGCTTCAACAGCAAAGAACAGCAACAATCCAACAACAACTTCAACATTGAAAAACACCAACAAATGCAACAACAGCCTCAACAGCAAAGAACAGCAACAATCCAACAACAACTTCAACATTGAAAAACACCAACAAATGCAACAACATCCTCAACAGCAAAGAATAGCAACAATCCAACAACAACTTCAACATTGAAAAACACCAACAAATGCAACAACAGCCTCAACAGGAAAGAACAGCAACAATCCAACAACAACCTCAACATTAAAAAACACCAACAAATCTGGAATTCTGGATTAGTATATGGGATTTAATGGGATTGGGTTTTATAGATAGGTCTATGTCTTAGCCGTTATAGATATGATCGGCACAACCTGTGGGCCGAAGGGCCTGTTTGTGTTGTAGTTTTTTATGGTTCTATGGTCGAAATCCAACAACAGCCTCAACAGCAAAGAACAGCAACAATTCAACAACAACTTCAACATTGAAAAACACCAAGAAATGCAACAACAGCCTCAACAGCAAAGAACAGCAACAATCCAACAACAACTTCAACATTGAAAAACACCAACAAATGCAACAACAGCCTCAACAGCAAAGAACAGCAACAATCCAACAACAACTTCAACATTGAAAAACACCAACAAATGCAACAACAGCCTCAACAGCAAAGAACAGCAACAATCCAACAACAACTTCAACATTGAAAAACACCAACAAATGCAACAACAGCCTCAACAGCAAAGAACAGCAACAATCCAACAACAACTTCAACATTGAAAAACACCAACAAATGCAACAACAGCCTCAACAGCAAAGAACAGCAACAATCCAACAACAACTTCAACATTGAAAAACACCAACAAATGCAACAACAGCCTCAACAGCAAAGAACAGCAACAATCCAACAACAACGTCAACATTGAAAAACACCAACAAATGCAACAACAGCCTCAACAGCAAAGAACAGCAACAATCCAACAACAACTTCAACATTGAAAAACACCAACAAATGCAACAACAGCCTCAACAGCAAAGAACAGCAACAATCCAACAACAACCTCAACACAGAAAAACACCAACAAATGCAACAACAGCCTCAACAGGAAAGAACAGCAACAATCCAACAACAACTTCAACATTGAAAAACACCAACAAATGCAACAACAGCCTCAACAGCAAAGAACAGCAACAATCCAACAACAACCTCAACATTGAAAAACACCAACAAATCTGGAATTCTGGATGAGTATATGGGATTTAATGGGATTGGGTTTTATAGATAGGTCTATGGCTTAGCCGTTATAGATATGATCGGCACAACCTGTGGGCCGAAGGGCCTGTTTGTGTTGTAGTTTTTTATGGTTCTATGGTCGAAATCCAACAACAGCCTCAACAGCAAAGAACAGCAACAATCCAACAACAACCTCAACATTGAAAAACACCAACAAATGCAACAACAGCCTCAACAGCAAAGAACAGCAACAATCCAACAACAACTTCAACATTGAAAAACACCAACAAATGCAACAACAGCCTCAACAGCAAAGAACAGCAACAATCCAACAACAACGTCAACATTGAAAAACACCAACAAATGCAACAACAGCCTCAACAGCAAAGAACAGCAACAATCCAACAACAACTTCAACATTGAAAAACACCAACAAATGCAACAACAGCCTCAACAGCAAAGAACAGCAACAATCCAACAACAACTTCAACATTGAAAAACACCAACAAACGCAACAACATCCTCAACAGCAAAGAACAGCAACAATCCAACAACATTGAAAAACACCAAGAAATGCAACAACAGCTTCAACAGCAAAGAACAGCAACAATCCAACAACAACTTCAACATTGAAAAACACCAACAAATGCAACAACAGCCTCAACAGCAAAGAACAGCAACAATCCAACAACAACTTCAACATTGAAAAACACCAACAAATGCAACAACAGCCTCAACAGCAAAGAACAGCAACAATCCAACAACAACCTCAACATTGAAAAACACCACAAATGCAACAACAGCCTCAACAGCAAAGAACAGCAACAATCCAACAACAACTTCAACATTGAAAAACACCAACAAATGCAACAACAGCCTCAACAGCAAAGAACAGCAACAATCCAACAACAACGTCAACATTGAAAAACACCAACAAATGCAACAACAGCCTCAACAGCAAAGAACAGCAACAATCCAACAACAACTTCAACATTGAAAAACACCAACAAATGCAACAGCCTCAACAGCAAAGAACAGCAACAATCCAACAACAACTTCAACATTGAAAAACACCAACAAACGCAACAACATCCTCAACAGCAAAGAACAGCAACAATCCAACAACATTGAAAAACACCAAGAAATGCAACAACAGCTTCAACAGCAAAGAACAGCAACAATCCAACAACAACTTCAACATTGAAAAACACCAACAAATGCAACAACAGCCTCAACAGCAAAGAACAGCAACAATCCAACAACAACTTCAACATTGAAAAACACCAACAAATGCAACAACAGCCTCAACAGCAAAGAACAGCAACAATCCAACAACAACCTCAACATTGAAAAACACCAACAAATGCAACAACAGCCTCAACAGCAAAGAACAGCAACAATCCAACAACAACTTCAACATTGAAAAACACCAACAAATGCAACAACAGCCTCAACAGCAAAGAACAGCAACAATCCAACAACAACTTCAACATTGAAAAACACCAACAAATGCAACAACAGCCTCAACAGCAAAGAACAGCAACAATCCAACAACAACTTCAACATTGAAAAACACCAACAAATGCAACAACAGCCTCAACAGCAAAGAACAGCAACAATCCAACAACAACTTCAACATTGAAAAACACCAACAAACGCAACAACATCCTCAACAGCAAAGAACAGCAACAATCCAACAACATTGAAAAACACCAAGAAATGCAACAACAGCCTCAACAGCAAAGAACAGCAACAATCCAACAACAACTTCAACATTGAAAAACACCAACAAATGCAACAACAGCCTCAACAGCAAAGAACAGCAACAATCCAACAACAACTTCAACATTGAAAAACACCAACAAATGCAACAACAGCCTCAACAGCAAAGAACAGCAACAATCCAACAACAACCTCAACATTGAAAAACACCAACAAATGCAACAACAGCCTCAACAGGAAAGAACAGCAACAATCCAACAACAACTTCAACATTGAAAAACACCAACAAATGCAACAACAGCCTCAACAGCAAAGAACAGCAACAATCCAACAACAACCTCAACATTGAAAATCACCAACAAATCTGGAATTCTGGATGAGTATATGGGATTTAATGGGATTGGGTTTTATAGATAGGTCTATGGCTTAGCCGTTATAGATATGATCGGCACAACCTGTGGGCCGAAGGGCCTGTTTGTGTTGTAGTTTTTTATGGTTCTATGGTCGAAATCCAACAACAGCCTCAACAGCAAAGAACAGCAACAATCCAACAACAACGTCAACATTGAAAAACACCAACAAATGCAACAACAGCCTCAACAGCAAAGAACAGCAACAATCCAACAACAACTTCAACATTGAAATACACCAACAAATGCAACAACAGCCTCAACAGCAAAGAACAGCAACAATCCAACAACAACGTCAACATTGAAAAACACCAACAAATGCAACAACAGCCTCAACAGCAAAGAACAGCAACAATCCAACAACAACTTCAACATTGAAAAACACCAACAAATGCAACAACAGCCTCAACAGCAAAGAACAGCAACAATCCAACAACAACTTCAACATTGAAAAACACCAACAAACGCAACAACATCCTCAACAGCAAAGAACAGCAACAATCCAACAACAACTTCAACATTGAAAAACACCAACAAATGCAACAACAGCCTCAACAGCAAAGAACAGCAACAATCCAACAACAACGTCAACATTGAAAAACACCAACAAATGCAACAACAGCCTCAACAGCAAAGAACAGCAACAATCCAACAACAACTTCAACATTGAAAAACACCAACAAATGCAACAACAGCCTCAACAGCAAAGAACAGCAACAATCCAACAACAACTTCAACATTGAAAAACACCAACAAACGCAACAACATCCTCAACAGCAAAGAACAGCAACAATCCAACAACATTGAAAAACACCAAGAAATGCAACAACAGCCTCAACAGCAAAGAACAGCAACAATCCAACAACAACTTCAACATTGAAAAACACCAACAAATCTGGAATTCTGGATGAGTATATGGGATTTAATGGGATTGGGTTTTATAGATAGGTCTATGGCTTAGCCGTTATAGATATGATCGGCACAACCTGTGGGCCGAAGGGCCTGTTTGTGTTGTAGTTTTTTATGGTTCTATGGTCGAAATCCAACAACAGCCTCAACAGCAAAGAACAGCAACAATCCAACAACAACCTCAACATTGAAAAACACCAACAAATGCAACAACAGCCTCAACAGCAAAGAACAGCAACAATCCAACAACAACCTCAACATTGAAAAACACCAACAAATGCAACAACAGCCTCAACAGCAAAGAACAGCAACAATCCAACAACAACTTCAACATTGAAAAACACCAACAAATGCAACAACAGCCTCAACAGCAAAGAACAGCAACAATCCAACAACAACGTCAACATTGAAAAACACCAACAAATGCAACAACAGCCTCAACAGCAAAGAACAGCAACAATCCAACAACAACTTCAACATTGAAAAACACCAACAAATGCAACAACAGCCTCAACAGCAAAGAACAGCAACAATCCAACAACAACTTCAACATTGAAAAACACCAACAAACGCAACAACATCCTCAACAGCAAAGAACAGCAACAATCCAACAACATTGAAAAACACCAAGAAATGCAACAACAGCTTCAACAGCAAAGAACAGCCACAATCCAACAACAACTTCAACATTGAAAAACACCAACAAATGCAACAACAGCCTCAACAGCAAAGAACAGCAACAATCCAACAACAACTTCAACATTGAAAAACACCAACAAATGCAACAACAGCCTCAACAGCAAAGAACAGCAACAATCCAACAACAACTTCAACATTGAAAAACACCAACAAATGCAACAACAGCATCAACAGCAAAGAACAGCAACAATCCAACAACAACTTCAACATTGAAAAACACCAACAAACGCAACAACATCCTCAACAGCAAAGAACAGCAACAATCCAACAACATTGAAAAACACCAACAAATGCAACAACAGCCTCAACAGCAAAGAACAGCAACAATCCAACAACAACCTCAACATTGAAAAACACCAACAAATGCAACAACAGCCTCAACAGGAAAGAACAGCAACAATCCAACAACAACTTCAACATTGAAAAACACCAACAAATGCAACAACAGCCTCAACAGCAAAGAACAGCAACAATCCAACAACAACTTCAACATTGAAAAACACCAACAAATGCAACAACAGCCTCAACAGCAAAGAACAGCAACAATCCAACAACAACTTCAACATTGAAAAACACCAACAAATGCAACAACAGCCTCAACAGGAAAGAACAGCAACAATCCAACAACAACTTCAACATTGAAAAACACCAACAAATGCAACAACAGCCTCAACAGCAAAGAACAGCAACAATCCAACAACAACCTCAACATTGAAAATCACCAACAAATCTGGAATTCTGGATGAGTATATGGGATTTAATGGGATTGGGTTTTATAGATAGGTCTATGGCTTAGCCGTTATAGATATGATCGGCACAACCTGTGGGCCGAAGGGCCTGTTTGTGTTGTAGTTTTTTATGGTTCTATGGTCGAAATCCAACAACAGCCTCAACAGCAAAGAACAGCAACAATCCAACAACAACCTCAACATTGAAAAACACCAACAAATGCAACAACAGCCTCAACAGCAAAGAACAGCAACAATCCAACAACAACTTCAACATTGAAATACACCAACAAATGCAACAACAGCCTCAACAGCAAAGAACAGCAACAATCCAACAACAATGTCAACATTGAAAAACACCAACAAATGCAACAACAGCCTCAACAGCAAAGAACAGCAACAATCCAACAACAACTTCAACATTGAAAAACACCAACAAATGCAACAACAGCCTCAACAGCAAAGAACAGCAACAATCCAACAACAACTTCAACATTGAAAAACACCAACAAACGCAACAACATCCTCAACAGCAAAGAACAGCAACAATCCAACAACAACTTCAACATTGAAAAACACCAACAAATGCAACAACAGCCTCAACAGCAAAGAACAGCAACAATCCAACAACAACGTCAACATTGAAAAACACCAACAAATGCAACAACAGCCTCAACAGCAAAGAACAGCAACAATCCAACAACAACTTCAACATTGAAAAACACCAACAAATGCAACAACAGCCTCAACAGCAAAGAACAGCAACAATCCAACAACAACTTCAACATTGAAAAACACCAACAAACGCAACAACATCCTCAACAGCAAAGAACAGCAACAATCCAACAACATTGAAAAACACCAAGAAATGCAACAACAGCCTCAACAGCAAAGAACAGCAACAATCCAACAACAACTTCAACATTGAAAAACACCAACAAATGCAACAACAGCCTCAACAGGAAAGAACAGCAACAATCCAACAACAACTTCAACATTGAAAAACACCAACAAATGCAACAACAGCCTCAACAGCAAAGAACAGCAACAATCCAACAACAACTTCAACATTGAAAAACACCAACAAATGCAACAACAGCCTCAACAGCAAAGAACAGCAACAATCCAACAACAACTTCAACATTGAAAAACACCAACAAACGCAACAACATCCTCAACAGCAAAGAACAGCAACAATCCAACAACAACTTCAACATTGAAAAACACCAACAAATGCAACAACAGCCTCAACAGGAAAGAACAGCAACAATCCAACAACAACTTCAACATTGAAAAACACCAACAAATGCAACAACAGCCTCAACAGCAAAGAACAGCAACAATCCAACAACAACCTCAACATTGAAAAACACCAACAAATCTGGAATTCTGGATGAGTATATGGGATTTAATGGGATTGGGTTTTATAGATAGGTCTATGGCTTAGCCGTTATAGATATGATCGGCACAACCTGTGGGCCGAAGGGCCTGTTTGTGTTGTAGTTTTTTATGGTTCTATGGTCGAAATCCAACAACAGCCTCAACAGCAAAGAACAGCAACAATCCAACAACAACCTCAACATTGAAAAACACCAACAAATGCAACAACAGCCTCAACAGCAAAGAACAGCAACAATCCAACAACAACCTCAACATTGAAAAACACCAACAAATGCAACAACAGCCTCAACAGCAAAGAACAGCAACAATCCAACAACAACTTCAACATTGAAAAACACCAACAAATGCAACAACAGCCTCAACAGCAAAGAACAGCAACAATCCAACAACAACGTCAACATTGAAAAACACCAACAAATGCAACAACAGCCTCAACAGCAAAGAACAGCAACAATCCAACAACAACTTCAACATTGAAAAACACCAACAAATGCAACAACAGCCTCAACAGCAAAGAACAGCAACAATCCAACAACAACTTCAACATTGAAAAACACCAACAAACGCAACAACATCCTCAACAGCAAAGAACAGCAACAATCCAACAACATTGAAAAACACCAAGAAATGCAACAACAGCTTCAACAGCAAAGAACAGCCACAATCCAACAACAACTTCAACATTGAAAAACACCAACAAATGCAACAACAGCCTCAACAGCAAAGAACAGCAACAATCCAACAACAACTTCAACATTGAAAAACACCAACAAATGCAACAACAGCCTCAACAGCAAAGAACAGCAACAATCCAACAACAACTTCAACATTGAAAAACACCAACAAATGCAACAACAGCATCAACAGCAAAGAACAGCAACAATCCAACAACAACTTCAACATTGAAAAACACCAACAAACGCAACAACATCCTCAACAGCAAAGAACAGCAACAATCCAACAACATTGAAAAACACCAACAAATGCAACAACAGCCTCAACAGCAAAGAACAGCAACAATCCAACAACAACCTCAACATTGAAAAACACCAACAAATGCAACAACAGCCTCAACAGGAAAGAACAGCAACAATCCAACAACAACTTCAACATTGAAAAACACCAACAAATGCAACAACAGCCTGAGAAATAAATAAACCCCAATATTTCCACCAACCAAAAAATTAAAAACAAAACAAATTCAGCAACAATCTCAGATTTGAAAACCAGCAACAATTTCAACAACAACCTCAACATTGAAAAACACCAACAAGACCCAGACTCAGAAACACAGAGACACAGAGACTCAGAGACACAGAGACTCAGAGTCTCAGAGACTCGGAGACTCAGAGACACAGAGACTCAGAGACACCGAGACTCAGAGACACAGAGACTCAGAGACACAGAGACTCAGAGACACAGAGACTCTGAGACACCGAGACTCAGAGACACAGAGACTCAGAGACACAGAGACTCAGAGTCTCAGAGACTCAGAGACACAGAGACACAGAGACTCAGAGACACAGAGACTCAGAGACACAGAGTCTCAGAGACTCAGAGACACAGAGACTCAGAGACACAGAGACTCAGAGACACAGAGACACAGAGACTCAGAGACACAGAGACACAGAGACACAGAGACACAGAGACACAGAGACACAGAGACTCAGAGACACAGAGACACAGAGACACAGAGACACAGAGACTCAGAGACACAGAGTGTCAGAGACTCAGAGACACAGAGACTCAGAGACACAGAGACTCAGAGACACAGAGACACAGAGACACAGAGACACAGAGACTCAGAGACACAGAGACTCAGAGACACAGAGACACAGAGACTCAGAGACACAGAGACTCAGAGACACAGAGACACAGAGTCTCAGAGACTCCAAGACACAGAGACTCAGAGGCACGGAGACTCAGAGACTCAGAGACTCAGAGACACAGGGACACAGGGACACAGAGACTCAGAGACACAGAGACTCAGAGACACAGAGACACAGAGACTCAGAGACTCAGAGACTCAGTGACACCGAGACTCGGAGACACAGAGACTCAGAGACTCGGAGACACAATAACACAGAGACACAGAGACTCTGAGACACCGAGACTCAGAGACACAGAGACTCAGAGACTCAGAGACACAGAGACTCTGAGACACCGAGACTCAGAGACACAGAGACTCAGAGACACAGAGACTCAGAGACACCGAGAGTCAGAGAAACAATAACAGAGAGACACAGAGACTCTGAGATTCAAAGACTCAGAGACACAGAGACTCTGAGACACCGAGACTCAGAGATTCAAAGACAGAGAGACACAGGGACACAGAGACACCGAGACTCGGAGACACAAAGTTTCAGAGACAAGGAGGTGCAGGAACACAGAGACTGCGGGACACAGAGACACCGAGACTCACAGACACCGAGACTCACAGACACAGAGACACCGAGACTCAGTGACACCGAGACTCAGAGAGACCGAGACTCAGGGACACCGAGACTCAGAGAGACCGAGACTCAGGGACACCGAGACTCAGAGATTCAAAGACTCAGAGACACAGAGACTCGGAGACACAATAACGCAGAGACTCAGAGACTCAGAGACACCGAGACACAGAGACACCGAGACTCAGAGACTCAGAGACACCGACACTCAGAGACACCGAGACTCACAGACACAGAGTCTCAGAGACACCAAGACTCAGAGACTCAGAGACACAGAGACTTAGAGACACAGAGAAACAGAGAGTCAGGGACTCAGAGACACAGAGTCTCAGAGACACCAGGACACCGAGACTCAGAGACACCGAGACTCAGAGACACAGAGACAACGAGGTTCAAAGTCTCAGAGACTCAGAGAGTCAGACACTCAGAGAGTCGGAGACTCAGAGACACAGAGTCTCAGAGATGAAGAGACACATGGACACAGGGACACAGAGACTCATAGACCGAGAGAAACAGAGACACTGAGACTCACAGACTCACAGGCGCACAGAATCAGACACACCGAGACACGAGACGCAGAGACACGGAGACACTGAGACTCAGAGACACCGAGACTCAGACACTCAGAGACACAGAGACAGACACAGAGACACAGAGACACAGAGGCACAGAGACTCAGAGACACAGAGACACAGAGACTCAGAGATTCAGAAACCCTGAGACTCAGAGACACAGAGAACATAAGAACAAAAGAAATAGGAGCAGGAGTAGGCCATCTGGCCCTTCGAGCCTGCCCCGCCATTCAATAAGATCATGGCTGATCTGTCGTGACTCAGCTCCACCTTCCCGCCCTCTCCCCATAACCCTTAATCCCTTCTCTTATCAAAAACACATCAACCCACGTCTTAAAAATATTTCGCGAGGCAGCCTCCACCACTTCAACGGGCAGAGAATTCCAGAGATTCACCACCCTTTGAGTGAAGAAGTTCCTCCTCAACTCTGTTCTAAACCGCCCCCCCTTTATCTTGAGATTGTGCCCCCTAGTCCTACTGTCTTCTTTGAGCGGGAAGAGTCTCTCCACCTCTATCCTATCCATCCCATTCATCATCTTAAACGTCTCAATGAGATCTGCCCCTCATTCTTCTAAACTCTAACGAGTACAAGCCTAGTTTATTCAGCCTCTCCTCATAGCTCAACCCCCTCAACTCCGGTATCAGCCGAGTAAACCTCCTCTGCACTCCCTCCAGGGCCAAAATATCCTTGCGCAGATGCGGCGCCCAAAACTGCACACAGTACTCCAGCTGCGGCCTCACCAATGCCCTATACAGCTGCAGCAAGACCTCCCTACTTTTATATTCAATCCCCCTCGCTATGAAGGCCAGCATCCCATTCGCCTTC